>NCSK02000071.1:0-126647 GCA_002276475.2 Chlorociboria aeruginascens | reverse complement strand
GCAATAAATAAATTTTTAATTTGCGTATTACCTAATCTGCCCTAACTTCTCAACAAATATATTATATAAAAAATAAATTATATAATTAATAAAAAAATAATTTTTAATTTTTAAAAAATATTTTTTTTAATTTTTTAAATTATGGGTTAAATAATAAAATTAGATAAATAAATATTTTTATATATAATAAATATAAATCGAAAAACGGGTTAGGTTTTTAATTTTTTAAATATTTTTTGAATCCAAAATATAAAAAGCGTTTAACAAATTTATTAATATTTTTTAATATATAAATCCAAAATAAATTTGGTTCCAATATAGGTTAAGTAAGGTTTCAAACGTATACGCTTTTTGCTTTCGATAAATATTTTTTTTTTAATATATATTTAGTTATTTATAATTATATTAATTATTAATTAGTATTAATAATTCTTAAAAATAATTGCAATTAAATTAAGAATTAATATATATTATAAAATAATTTATATTAAATCTTTAAATTAAAAAAAAATAAATTTTTTATATACCCAAAAAGGTGCCTCCTGATAAATCCTATTAATTTACCAGCTATCCTTTATCAATCTCTTATATTCACCCATAAAGCCCAAAGGGGCAATATGTAAGGTTATTCCCACATATACCCCGACGTTGACTCATTGTACTCCCATGGGTGGAGTTGCCCTTTATTACCCAAGATATATTCCCACAGAATCATACTGATTTGGCTATGGAGCCCAAAGGGGCAATAAGTGAAATTATTCCCACTTATGCCCCGACATGAACCCTAGTACTTTCATGGCCGGAGTGGCCCCATATAACTCATTATATTGTACTCATACCAATAGTTAACTGATTAGATATTGAATAATTATTGGATATTTTGAAATATCAAATATTATTACTTAATATAATTAAAATATAATATATATATATATTGGTATATATTTATGTAATTATAATAATATTACGAAGGGAGTACAAAAGGGAGATAACATTCCCCTGAGGACCGTTCACCCAAGTCCAATACTAGTCACCTAATTTTGTATACCGCAATGCGAAGTATTCTTTCCTTAATATATAACATCTTTCTTCGGAACCAATCCAAAAACCACCGCTATTCAGAACGGGCCAAAGCCAAGTACTAACGCAAGCAGGATTACCTACATTGGTTTCTTGGATTCGCGGAGTATACAAGGAATTAAAAGGCCCGCAAGACTAATATATCCACGACTTGCTATTTGTTAGAAGAGAGGGGGACAATATAGCTGTAAGGGAGAGTCGCGCTCGAAAGCCGTTAAGCTTGAGTTAAAGAAAGCCAAGAATAAAAAATTAAAAGGTTGCGCCAGGGCACTATCAGAAAACCGGTAGCTTTTTAATACGAGAATATTTGGAACTCGATTTCAGTCGTAATAGAACAATGCTTTTAAATGCCCCCTCTTCTCGAATGATCAGAGATTCAGTTTTGATTGCAGATATTATTGACCCCTCAACTAGAGCTTGAACCAATTGATGAAGTGATGCATAGCCTTTCCACAGCGTGCACTTGTATCAAATTCTAGGGAAGGATATGTGCAGGAAAGCAACTGCTGCGGGGAGCTAGATGAAGACAGAATATTTATAGTCTGATTTGAAAGTATTTAAATCAGATACGGGACAGACATGACTGGTCTTCTAATGTGAACATGCTTTTACGGTAGATTTGTGCGGATCAGCGAAAGTTTCGCATCTCCACAGTTCTAATTATGGGAGTGTAAGTCTTGGTTCCCCAAGTAGCTGGCTGTCAATCAGAGTAGAGGCAAAATGGAGGATACGATTCGTAGAGCTGACAAGACATAGACAGCAAGTGCTCACGTGATACACATTATTCATGGAAAATCGCGTGATCTATTATTGCCTGTCCCTAGAAATCAAAAGCAACGCGGTAATTTCTTGCTCTGCTCTAAACGGCATTCCATTCCTATGCATCATCTCCCTGCCTTCCCTTGCAAAACAATTCCCCAGACTCCATCGCCATGAACCGACCGAACGAAAACCATTTGCTGCGATGACTGAATGAGGAAAATAGTCTAGATAAATGATTAATATAATTTTAATTGCTGGAAACAAAAAATGTACATACCGAAAAGGAAGTTAGGTCGTTGATCGATTCTTCGATAGCACCCAGATGATGAATGCAACCATAGCGATGACGAGCAAGACGCAAGTTCTAGTCGAGCAATGCAGGATGGTGAAGTCGAGACTAGGGGGGGGTGTTGACTTTAATGTCTCTAGGGGTTGATATCGAGTTAAAAGAGATTGAATGGATTGAGGGGTGGGGGATATTGACTCGACCGTCCATAACAATCACATTGTTATTATACTACCGTAATAATGATAATGAATATGCGAATTGATCCAGAGAGGATCGCCGGGCCGGGGGACGAAGACTCACCCCCCCTAGTTATATGGATATTAAGATATAACTTTATTTTTCCTAATAAATTAATCAATTTAAACATTATCAAATGGCTGTTATACTTGTATTAATTATTAAAGGTTGACTGCTGTGACATCAGCTTGTTTATGTCAGATTATGTATTAGAGATTAGTCAGCAGAGACTATCAGTAACTTTGTGATGAGAGATTTATATTCCTAACTTGTAATTTAAGAGTTAAATAGATCTACAATATAACTAGCGCCTATATTCAGGATGGGTAGTTAGATCATGTTGTGGGGTAAAACAATTTCTAGCATTTGCTTTTTCTTAAAAATAAACTTTGTCTGAGGTAGGAATAAAAGCTTAAAATAAGAATTTGATAATCATCTGAATATTGTTATCTCAAAACGCCCCTCGTAGACTCTAAGTCTGCGAATCCAAAAAATTATACATGGTTGGCATCAGCAAGCCACACCCCATTTCAACAGACGAAACTCAGGTTGAACTCAAGAATTTAATTGCCGCCTCCCTTTCATCCGCCGGCAGCATGCTCAAAACTTGTTGAACACCTTTAAGACCACCCTTACTGTTGCTTCTCAGCAAACTGGCCACATCAAACGCGACTCCTTCAGTCTTCAATGCTTCCACTTTCTCATGAACCACCTTACGATTATCTTCATACCACATAGCGACATCGCGATCAGCTTGATCGAAGTTGGGGATGCCAATCCATGCAGCAAGAATTTCAAGATTGCGTGCTCGGGATGTGAGAGGGTTTTTGGAGGCAGTTGCCATGCGTTTGAGGATATATTCTTCATTGACGCGACGGCGGACACGCCAGTAGAAGAAGCGTCTTGACTCAGTCCATTTCAGCGAACTCCGGATAACATCCTTGGCTTTCATGCGGCCAGCACGATCGTGGAGATCGGCGAATTGGAGAGAGACCTGCATGTAAACAGGGAGAAGCAATTGCTCGCGAGCTGTAAGTTTGCTTTTGACTTCGTTCAATTTATCTTGACTGAGAGTATTGTCTTTCAATTGTTTTCGTAACAAGGCATATTCGGGATCCAATCGAGCCATCGTCTCGAGTTGTTTGTCACGACGATATTTGATGTTAACAATACCCTCGGGTTCAAGAACACCACCACGGGCTTCTTCATCTGCATACATCTCCATGTATTCGGCATTGATGGTAGGATCAACGACGACCCAAGATCCACCACGTAACTCCCCGAAAGGTGGGATATAGACGAAGATTGGCTGCTCATATTGAACCAATGCATCGACAATGAAGGATCCATATTTCAAGACTTCATTGTACATATCATGTTGTCCACCCGAGAAACCTCTCCAGTTAGCTAAGATCATCAACGGCAATTGCTCACCCTTGTTGAAATCCTTGATAGCTTGAGCCGTTTTGAAGGCGGAGTTGGGATACCAGACACCACCGGCCTCATTGGTGATTCTCTCTGTTGAGTCTGGGTTGGCTGGATCGGCGGGAGTGATATTTTCAACAGATCGAGTCTCGACGGCAATAACTCCCATTGGGATACCACCAAGTCGAGCCCGACCAACAACGACTGTCTTTGCCCAACCACCGAGAGTTTCAACGAAGGAGTCCTTGTCGAACAGGCCAGGCATAAAACCCTCCTCATCCTCTTTACCTCCAATCAACCACCTGCAATCGTATGCTTGTTTTCCAGATGGACTGTATACAACATCTCGATCCCAAGTATCAACAGCTGGACCAATCGGAAGAGGATTGTTTCTCTTGTCTGGAACATATGCCATCCATTCAACAATCCTGGATACACCTTCGAAATCATCATTAGCGGTCATATGAGAGACGCCATTTCTGTACATGATTTGAGTGCCACCAAGTTGTAAGTTGGATGTGTAAACTTCACGTCCTAGAAGTTTGTTCAAAGCAGGTGCACCAGTCAAGATGATGGGTTGACCTTCAATTTGGATGGCACGTTGACCAAGACGAACCAAATATGCACCGATACCTATAATTATTAGTAGAGGTCATTCAAGCGCAGGAAAAACATACCAACAGATCGGCAAGTGACAAGTGTAATCGTGAAGATATCATCATACGCCCTACTAGTCGCACCAGCGATCAAGCCTGACCCCTTCAAACACTCAACGCCGAGACCATCCTCAGCACCGATAATGGTTGTGATCTTATGCCTCGTCTCACCATCCTCTGTGACCTCTTCAGTGATGACATCGCGCCTCTTGCCATCCTCAAAGCGCTTCTTGGTTTCTGGAGTCAAATAGAGATATTTGAATCCGGCTTCTTGCTTTTCAGGATTATTCCACGCCACATTGAAGTGAGGAATCAACTCCTCAGCCATACCAATACGAGCACCAGAATTTGCAGATAGGTAAATACGAGGGATACCCATCTTCCGTGCGAGTTCGGTGCACTTGTGGAAGAACTGATCTTCCTTGGGACCGAAGCTACCAATTTTGAAAGTGATATCATTGGCAACAATGATGAACTTTCGGCCTCGTGGGTACTCAGGTGTTCTGGCGGTCACGATCCATCCAACCATACCATGTGTGTTGGTACCCGGTTCACGCAAAACTTCAGCAAGATTATCCTGATCATCCAAAACAAGCTCGCTATAATCGATGCAGTCGCCAACTTGAGGTTGCTTGTCAGACATGCTTGAATGCTTCCCGACAGCCTTCGTCCAGCTGTTTTGGATAGCTTGTCTGAAAAGTTCGGGGAAATCATAGACGTATTGAGTACCCATGATATGCGCCTTGTATCGTTTGGGTTGAAGCCATTCCTTGGTGGGATATGGGGTGGAAACCGGTCTCAAATGCATGGAACCTATCTTTGTCGTGCCACCGATGCTTTGGAAAACCCACTCGCCACCTTTCTCAGACTTGCGTTCAGCGTACATCTCAACTTGGATGACATATCCAGATGTGTTTGTGATGACAACACGGAGAGGGTATGGCATTCCAGTATTAGGTTCGGTACAAACAATACGGATCTCCGCACCCGTGACACGCAATCTCCAAAGACGACGTCCGAAACGTTCTAAGAATCCACCAAGAGCTTTCTCGACCTCAGGTGGTTGCAGAGGGAAGACGGGTGAGAAGTTGATGAAGATGTGGTTGAGATCGGAGTTGTTATTGCCGATAATCTCAAGGGCATCCAAGATATCATTCATCAATCTGTCAGACTCGGAGATGAGATATTCGGCAGTGGGGATCTCATCACGAAGTCTACCAGGTCGCACGACCGCACGAGTGAAGTATCTCTTATCGCTCTCAACATCCTTACCAATGGCCTCATAGATGTGGATATTTCGGTTCTCGGTGAAGACTGGCTTCACACGGAATTTCGATAGTCTTCCAAGTTCAAGTTGGAAAGCAAGAGCGGGCTCAATGTGCCTAATACTCTCGTCTTCCAGATACTCCGGGCCTCTGAATGTGTAATATCCTGGATAAGAACCATCTTTGTGGCCACAGATGAATGTCAAACGACGAATTCGGCGAGCAAGAAGGTCTTCTTTGTATTCATTAACAATGACTTTGATTCGACCAAGGATTTCGTTGTCATCAAGACTTTCAGCATCACGAACGGCAACTTCACAGACCGCAGTAAGCTCATCCGAGCTCTCCAGTTTAGGAGGTGAAACTTTTCGCTTGCTACTCAGGTCTGGCATAAGTCCGTTGGAAACATTTTTCTTCTTGGCTCCTGCAACAGGGAAGACCTCCAATGCTCGCATCAAATATTCTTCTGCTTCATCCAGATACTGGACGGGAACAATGACACCCTTTCTTGTTCGTTCATTATCGGGCTTGTTGACAAGGTATGTCATATCACTGATAGAGTTGATACGCTTGAAGGGATTGCCACTTTCGTAAGAGGGCGTTGCTGGTGTGGATGGAGCAGAGGATTGGACTGGCATGCCAAATTCCGAGAGACCAACTTTGCGAAGGACGAAATCCCATGAAACGATGAATGGAGGCTCGGTGCTCTCATTGTGATATTCGATCTTCTTCAGTGAATAGGCACGATATGCTCGTCGAATATAGACTTCGAGAGCAGCTAGTGAGACCCAAGGATCTTGATGACCGAAGAAGATAGGAAGAACATCGAAGACGACGTATTTCGAGTCAACAACTTCCTTGAGAACTTCAATATCTGGTTCTCTATGTTCCCATCCAGTCTCACCGTATCTTGACTCAACAACGGAAGAACGGAGGATATGCTCCATTTGGCCTGCACGTTCTTCTAATGATGGAAGAGCGCACTGAATGAGAATTTCTCGTGCCTTCAAAGCAATCTTAGCAGTCTGTCGAGATTCCAGTTCTGTAAGTCTACGAAGAGCGGGTCGGAAATGTTTTGCAACATCACCAGCATTGGGTTTGTTGGGCCGATACTCCTCAAGAATGGCAAGGACCAAGTTATTCTTCGCCCCAATTCTGCTATGAGAGAGAACAGTCTGGACAACCTTCACAATCTCCTCTTTGTGATCATCTCTGAGCTTAAGAATAACTTCTTCATCACGAGAAGTGCGACCAGAGAATAATCGTTCGATAGATACATATTGATCGAGGAGACCAGAAAATACATCAAACTCATGGGCCTTCTGCCCATTTTGATAACGATCTAGGACTTCTGTGAGTGGAGATAAAGCGGTAGTGAGAAGGTCTGCATCTCCAGGGGCAACATTATCATCCAAGAACTTTTGAAGGGCTTTAGAGAGATTTTTCGCGGGGAATTCCAACTTTCTAGACTTCGCACGATCCACAATTTGGGTTAATTGAGCATCGAGTCGCTGAGGCATTCTGGCGTGAAGAGCCGAGAACTGAGCATTGAATTCGCCGTATGGGAGTTCTGGATCTCGAAGAACATCAATCAGTTCTTTGAGAGTAGATGACATAATGACTTGGTTGTCGAAACCATCCAAAATATGTTTTAGGATATTATGAAGTAGAACGAATCGCTGCGCGGGTTTTGTCCCAACGATTTGAGGAGGTCCAAGATCTGGGAGATGACCCAAGAAAGGTTGAGCTTGTTTGACTCTTGAGGGATCATCAAGAGCGAGTATACCAAGAATATCACCGGCTTCAAGTGTGGCTCCTGGTTGCTTAATGAGCTGCACGATACCATCTTCCTGAGCAAGAAGAGGCATATACATCTTCATAACTTCGACTTCAGCGAAAGGTTGACCAGCCTTGACATGTTCTCCATCATCAACGGTAAACTTGACCAGTTTTCCCGGACTGGGTGTTCGGAGTTGAGTAGGATCATTTTCTTGTTCAAGTAAACAAGTCTTGCTATCCACACTCAAACGGGTAGCACCGACTTCTTCTTTCCAGTAGACATTGTGACTTCGGCCACTGAGGAGAACAAGAAGACCACCATCACTCAGGGCTCGAACCCCAACTGAACATTTAGATCCGTTGATGAAAAGATGATAGCTATCCAAACTTGATCGCGTAGCTGTGAATTTGTATCGATGCCCATCATAAATGAAGTCGATTGGGAAGACAGTCTTCAGGATATCCTTGGCAGGAACTTGTCCCTTCTCTAAGCTCGTGCGGTACTCGGTGATGCAAGCTTCACTCGCGATGTGTGCTTTACAAACAGCACCACAAACAACTGCAAGCATGGGGTCTGGCCGCTCAGCAGTCAATTTATTGGAAATCAACTCATCGAGCCACCCAGTGGTGATCGTGTTGTCCTCAAAAGCAGGGGTTTCCAAAAGCTTGATCAGGTATTCGACAGTAGTTCTGAAATCACCACGAATGCTTAATTCCTTCAAAGCCACAACCATATGTTTCCGTGAAGCTGATCGGTTCTCCCCGTACGCAAAAATGTGACCAAATTGACTGTCCGAGAAACTGTGAATTCCACCTTGAGTACCCACAGAGAAATAACCCCATACATTAGAGCTACTTCGGAAATTCAATTCGTGCATCATACCACTTGAAGGTTTGAATCCTTCTCCTGGGTCCTCGGACGTGATCCGGCAAGCCGTAGTATGGCCTTTCGGAGTTGGTCTTCTTTGCGTTTGAGCGCTATTTTCTTTGGAGAAATCGAAATCAATCTCGGATGAGGTGTTGGGATCGGCTCCATAGAGTAATCGAATATCTCTGATTCGGTGTAGAGGCAGACCCATAGCAATCTGAAGTTGTGCTGCTGGTAAATTCACACCACTGACCATCTCGGTCGTAGGATGCTCGACTTGCAATCTGGGATTTAACTCCAAGAAGTAAAACTTATCATCCGCATGGGAATAAAGATATTCGACTGTTCCCGCGGAAACGTAACCCACGAGTTTACCAAGTCGAACGGCAGCCTTCTCCATAGCCTGGAAAGTCGCCTGTTTTGCAATTGTCACAGGAGCTTCCTCAATAATTTTTTGATGTCGTCTTTGAACGGAACAATCTCTGCCAAAGAGCGAGATGTTGTTTCCGTACTCATCCGCCAGTAATTGAACCTCCAGGTGTCTCGCATTGCCAGCCAGCTTCATAATGAATATTGGAGACCCAGGAATTTCGCTCGCGGCAGCTTTGTAAAGAGCTTCAAAGCCCTCCTCAGAATCCGCCTTTCGAATTCCCTTCCCACCGCCACCTTCCGAAGCTTTGATCATGACTGGAAAGCCAATCTCCTTCGCCTTTTGTAGACCCTCTTGCCATGACTGAACACAGCCTTTCATGTAAACCTCATCTTCCACGGTGACGATTCCGCCCTCATCCACTTCCACCGTGTCAACGCCCGTTCCCGACCACGGAATGCAAGGAACCTTAGCATGTTGTGCCACGATCGTCGAGGAAATCTTATCACCGAGTGATCGCATGGCCGACCCGGGAGGGCCGATGAAGACAATCTTCTTGTGTGATGCAGCCAGAGATTCTGGCAATTTCGGGTTTTCGGAAGCATGTCCCCTAAAACCATCAGCTAAGGCCAGCGTGCGAAGAACTTATCTTACCATCCAGCCCACACAGCATGAACACCCATACGTTCAGCAACGTCAACGATCAATTCTACGTTGGCGTAATTATTGTTATTGGTCCCACCTGGCACCTCCACATATTGGTCCGCCATCCGGATATAATCCGCATTTGCCTGCAAATCCTCGGGCGTAGCCATCACCGTGAATTGAATCGCCCTCTCATCTCCAAACGTTTCGTAGGCCCATTTCCGCACCGATCGGATCTCCTTGACGGCCGCAATACCATTATTGGCAATCAGGACCTGGCCAATCGATCAGAGAGCTCCAAATGGATGGCGGGGGTATCACTCACGTTGGTAATGACCGTATGGGCATCATGGTTCGCCACGAAGTCTTTCACCGGCCCTGGAGCCGCATTTTCTAACTTGTTCCCCCCGATGAAATGATCGGCCAGGTGGTGTTTTGCCGCATAGGATGTGGTGCCATTCGTGATAGGGACGGTGCCATTGGTCCTGGCTCCCTTCCCTTTCAGTTCGGCCATTGCGAGAGGAATCGAGCTCGTTGAGGACGAGCAACGAAGAAGTTGTCGCCAGTGGGGAGGCCCAATTCAGCAGAACTCGAAGTGGACCAGTATTCTTTCCCTGCGAGAATACCCAACGGGGAGGGGGCTGTATCAACACGTCTGCGCGGGTTCGGACCGGGATTCCAGCAATCCAATGCTAGAGATCTCGGGGCCAGGGAGGGAATAGAGCTGGTCGAAGGGGAAGATAGTTCGGGGGTAATGATGGGATGAAAACAGTGTCGCTGCAAACTTGTCAACCGGTCGACAAGAAGTCAGGAGTAACGAGTCACGATCTCAGCCCGTCTCCGCGATTCCTTCATGCGGTGGTTGCAGCGAAGATGGATGGGCCCCCGAAAAAGCAGACAAGAAGCTCGCTGACCGAGCTTGACACTTCTCGGCCACCGAACTCATGTTGAGGTGCTTAGCGGGCCTGGGGTGCCGCTAGCGCATTTAGCGCCATACTCTATTTGCGGTGGGGACACCCGGTCGGTCGGGAGGCACGCAGGAGGCTCGCAGGGCATTTGATCCATGATTATATATAAATATAAATATCGCCGCTAGCAGCGACCCTTATTATCTATGTACGCCCGTATAACGATGCAGATATCGCCGCTCCAACCACCACGATCGAGCGGGGGGGGGGGAGTTGCATTTCCTTCTCACCATGGCATCCCGAAGCACCTCGTCATCTCTCCCCCCTCTGGACGTCCCTCCCCGAATTGTTGAGTCCACTGATCGCCAAGGGACGCTTGCTCGGGGTGGCGGGCCGACTAGTTCCGGTCGACGAAACCTCCCTCAACATTCCAGTCTTGTTGAACTTAGTGAAAGCTTCATCTCACATGGCCGTTGTCTTATCGTGGTATGTATGGTTCGGCTGGCCGTAGAGGTGTTCGCCTGAGCTTACTACATACACATCGAGGTCCGAAGCTGACCCTCAGACACGCCCTGAGAGAAAGTCACGACACGATTATTTGTTCCGACGCTCTCATTATTATGTATACACCACCAGCTAATAGCACCTATCACCTATCATCAAACGTAGCAATCATTCCGCCCAGACCGGCCCGCCCGAGAGCCATATTCCACAAAGCCACGACGCCGTACTATACTATGCTAACCAAGCCGTCATAAAAGTCGTATACATCACGAATCCATTAATATGTCTCCCCAACGCCACTGAGCTTTCGTGGTCGCCCAGGAGGCCTCATCTCCCCGTCGCCCATATCCGCATCTCGCAGGGCGGCGCCGCTGCTGGTTCTTCGCACAGGTAATGCAGACAATCCGCCACTCTTGCGTCGTGGCAGCCCTTTCGGGGTAGAAGTTGATTCAAAGTCTTGCTTACTCAAGGTATTCCGTCGGCTGGGTGTCGCAAAATCAACTTCACGGCTTTCGTCAAGGTCGATATGCGATACGCTCTGGGAATGTGCGTGGCCGTAGTTCCCGATACTTGATCGTGGTCGTCGAGATTCAGCAATGGAGGATTGCGAGTAATGCCCGAGGGGCGTCCGGGCGCCTGACATCGAGGTTCGGCTTGCGGGGCGAGCTGGATCCGTACGGCTCAGTGGTCTCTCGATGCGAGCGTAGCTGGCAGTACTTGCGCGACTACTCGGCCGACTTCCTTCTCCCTCGCGATGCGGTAGGGGTCCAAACGAAAGCCTACTAATCCCCGATGTAGAGAGTCGAGCCACGTGTTTAGTAGATGGTGTATCATCTGAATCTCCAGCCAGTGAAGGCCCGCTTGCGGTGCTTCCTCCTGTTCGCTTCCTACTTCTTATTGTAACACTGGGTGGCATGTAATTAGGACCCTGTGCGGAGCCAATTCGAGGAGATGCTTGCGGAGGTGTATTGACGGGAGCGGGTAACTTTGATCTCGCAGACTGCACACGCTGCTCGAGTCGTTGCATCTGCGCGGTAAGGCTTCGAATATGGGTAAGCGATGTCGAATTTGGTAACCCTCGAGTGGCTGGAGCCTTGGCTCTTGTATTGCGGATGACGGACGGGGTAGCCGTCCTATTGCGAACGGAACTAGGCGGGGCAGTAGCCCCTCTAGAAGTCCTGAGGTTTGATGGAGGATATCTAGCTGTGGGTTTTGGTGTGGTACTCGAATCTCCAGAGGGAAGTTTGAGTTTGCTCTTTGGGGGATTCAACGGCGTCTTTACAACCGGTGTGTTCGCAGAGGCATCTGACATTGGTGGAGACGGAGGAGTGGGCATTTCCACATCTACCGTAGAGATAGATTTGGTATCGGGTGGGGTCGTTATCATGGGAGATGATGCCGTGGAGATTGGGGATCCAGCGATGGATGGCGAATCGAGCACAGTGATATCCGTCGAAATCGAAGAAAGGTGCCGTTTATGGAGTTTATCTTGCATGATCTCCGCTTCAATCTTCAGATCTTGAAGTTCGTCCCGTAACCGTTGTGTTTCTATTCGTAGTCCTTCTCGTTCTTGTTCACCGATCTTGATCTCCTCTTCCATCATCACTGCTCGTTCGATGGCAACATTAAATTTCGATTCCAGATCTTCGAGCGATGAAGATGTGTTCCGTGCCTGTCTTTCAAAATCATCATTTGCAACCTCGATATCTCGCAATTTTAATTGCAATGTCCGGTTAGCATCTCGTAATATGGTGATCTCCTTCTGCAAAGTATTCTGCGCGGCACCTGCTTCGGTCTTGGATTGTTTGTACTTGGTCTGGGGAACAAGTCAGTCTCATATTGCTGTATAAAGACTAGATAAGCTCCGGCTTTCGAATATAACATACCTTCCACTCATCAACCTCAAAACCCAAGCTTTCAGCTTTCTCCTGCAAAACCCTCTCCCTTTTCTCAGCCGCCTCCACATCCTTCTCCAGCTCAGCTTCCAGCTCCTGACTAGAAGCTTGGAATTCCGCTAACTCATGTTCTAGTTGTTCGTATTGCGATTTGTAGTAGGCCAGTTGACTCTCGGGAGTCGACAGATCCGTCGGTGGGGAAGATGGTGGCTCGTCCATAGACGGCAATTATGTTGTTTACCTTTGGTTTCCTGATGCGCCTGCTGGCATCCGCAGAATTCCTCGAATGTGATATGACCCCTCGCAAGTCTTTTCACTTCTCCGGTTAGAAACAGCTTGACAAATGCGTTTTGCGATGCCTAGGCGGTGTGTTGATGTTTAGAGCTGTACGTAGTCGTGTTCGCGGTATTCGTGGGACCTAGTCGGGTTTTTGTCTGGTCGTACGGCCGGTATTCGTAAAGTATTCGATAGTGCTATTCGTAAATCCGGATGTCATTCGAGGTCGTTATTGTCGTCGCATAGTCGGTATTGGTGTCGGCAGTGGCGATATAGATGGTCGAAATTGTTTGTTGCTTGTTTCTCCTGACCTCTGCGTTCATATGCAACCTAATGAATTAATCCCTGCGCTAGTCGATGCGCATGGCAACCAGGGCTTGCACGTGACTGACGGATACGAGTAGTGCGAGTATTTATCCTCAAAACGGTATTTCTATTTCCAGTCTTATATGTATAATTTATGTTCTTTTTATTACAATACGCTTAGAAACTTCCCAGATGGATATTAAAGGGTGCACTGTAGGGCTGGGTGAGTTTTAGATGTAAAGGAGAGGCTGGTGAACGTTTCAGGTGTGGTTATCAAATATTTCACAACCAACAACTCTTTTCTATATCTCTCTATCTCCATCGAGCTCACTTCCCGGCGCCTTCACAATCATGCCGACAGCTCATGCAGAATATATATCAATTGGTTTTATAATCCTGGCTGGGGTAGGTTATCTATGACTTCTACTGAAGTATGAATCAATCTCACAATACTTGTAGGCTTAACCTTACACACATTATCACCCTGGTGCCCCTCATAGTTGTTGGAAAGTCATCCAGAAACAAAATTATTTTGTTGTGAAACGAGGTTAGAGGAGCAATAACAGGGCATCGAAGTGCCGCAGAGCACACTGAAGACCTCGGTCATGATAATGTGTCAAGAGATAAAGTTGATCTCGGTACCATCACAGTACAATCCATCACGGAAATAGTCTCGAATAATAGTTTTTGTTTGTTCTCCAGTACATGTCAGCACATGGCAACCAGCCAACAACAATCTATACAAGTCTCCCAAATATTCTCTCTTTAAGTCATCATACCCAATGTAAACCCGCCGCTTTGCCTTCCCTGGATCCTTTAGAATATATATGTAGTAATGTATATCATCTTCTTGCTCGGCTCCCGAGATCCTTGACTTTTTGACTTTCGATCTCATACGCTGTCGGTATATGATAACCCATCATAGTTAACGAGCATGCAGAATATACTAGGAAGATCAACATGCCAGTAGAAGCTATTGAAATAGTTGATCCAAGCGTGTCAAATAGTAAGGATCTTCTTCTAAGATATCTATCGAACGCAGGTCCCGTAAAGGCCGTAGAACTACCCGAAGGGACTCCTACCTTGACCGTCACTGTGCATAGTGCAAGTTTCTAGGCCAGTACTACAAGGCTTGACGGTTCTCTCCATGGCAAATTAAAGAGCTACTTCCTCAGAGTAAACGGTAGTCTGGGATTTAAACATACATACTCTTCAAGCCTTGTTTCCCTTCAGATCATGGCAAAGGCATGATGTCGCGCGAATTCATCTCGATGTCATTCATATACGAAGCAAAGCCAGACCTTGTCCCGACACCCATTACCTGGGGAAGTTATGTAATTATTCCTGGCGTCCATTACTTTGTCATTTTCAAGACATGGCCGACGAACTTCCAGATCTTCACACATTCGGCAATTTTGACTTTCCGGCCAAAACTATCACGGCAATAATCCAATTTGCCATGAATAGTCAATCACTTGGGAATAATACTTCAAGCGCACAACAAGTGTTCCCTTGAAGCTAAAGCAGTAATCCCAGGGACCAAAGCAAGAGCTTCTCATTTAGCGGACCCTGTTCTGAACAAGGTCGTCCCGAGACTACAGCGACCTCTCGAAACTGGCGGCCGGAGCATCAAACCTTGCCTTATTCATGGCGATCTGTGGTTTGGTAACGCCACAAAGTATGGTAATTCAGGGCTTCCAATTACCTTCGATGCTTTAAGATTTTATGCGTACAAGGAATGTAGGTACTCGCGGTGCTACGATCAAGAGCTCTCCTGACAACAGAAAAATTGCGAGGTCACCAAGAATTCTAATGTGTAGACTCCATCCTGCATGCTTTGCCAGTTCATGCAAAATATGATCTAAGAATCTGATGCCAGTCCATATCCATATTTATTGAGAGGGGGAATTCTAGCTAGAGCGGGCTTGAAATGGAAAGACTTCTTTATCTGCTTGAGGTTTCTTGCAGCATACGAGATAACCATACTCCCTACTCCAATCTGGCTCCTGTATCAGAGGACGGCGAGTAAATTATGCTCTGAAGAGAATGCTGCTATATCTGGAACTCTGTCAGTTGGCGCAGAATCAAAATCAGTATACCAGGGTTTGGACTCGGAGCTATCGCTAGGAGATATATCAATAGGTATATATCTGATTATCGTGGGGACCTTCGATTAAAGATGTATTGTCAGGTGCGAAATTCATTGCTACACTCACTCGGCCTGGGGGTCTTGGATTCCGCGATTAGTTTGCGACATCCCAGATACGTATCGACTTTATACCCGCAGAGGCAAGCAGCTATCCGGAAGCATTGAACTCTAGCATTCTGATCGCTTCACCATGGACTATACTCTCATATTCCTAGTGAGTAGTGATGATATATAATCACACCATTTTATCTGATGTTCCTATAGCAAGGTGGCTTGTGATACGCTATTGTAGCAAGCCAGTCACCCCAAGGTGTTAATGACAGTCCCAGGACAGAGATACCCCTATTTGACCGGCCGGATTGTTTCCAGGGAGCTGGTTTACACGGACAGAGAGGTATGATATTATAGATTAAGGACGGGGACTGTAGCAAATTACGTCCAAACTTGGACACAATACAAATCCAGTCTGTGCTCTATATCTCAATGGCTCTAACTTACTTTCTTATCATTGGGAAATACTTGGCTCTTCGATTCAAATAGGTTCTGAGCACCGTCCCGGTTTTATGGGTAATATGATGCAGGTCGCCAGTTGACGCAATCTGTTCATTCTAAGTCAACACATTTCCAAAGCGAGAGCCCGGGAATTTATAAATAATCCGATCCATAAATCAAGAATAGTTACCCTGCAAGTCGTTGAATATATGAAGGTAAGTAGTAGATAGCTTTACCTCTCTTTGGATAAATAAGTTCACCCCTGAGGGTTATAGAGCAAGGACGGAGTAAGGGCTTAGACCCAATGAGCGAACTTCTTTCAGTTTATATGTGGAAAGCTCTACAGTAGATGTATAAACCCACAGGGATAAACTAAGTTATCCAAAGAGAGAGATAAAATCTCGCTAGGACATTACGGGCAGAGAACCTGTCCATTGTTTATCTGTATATAATTAACTGGTAAACATAAATATTCGCCTTGCTATCCTAGATATGGTCTCATATTTGATGACATTTTAGGTACATGAGCTTTCAAGAAATAACCCCAGATATTTCTCAACAAGAGGAAACACCGGGAAGATGGGCTGCCCATCATGGGCGGTTGATCCAGCGAAGCGTAACCCATCGAATGAGCCCTAAGATAGGCTCATTTCCCTGGTAATTACTTCTTCTGTAACACAGGCAAGCTCTTACACGTATATACGGAAGTCCGATATATCTAACCAATCCAATCCCCGCCGTTATCAAAGAGCCATGGGTACCCGCGATATCTTCATGAAATGCATCAATTAGTTCTGTATAGAAGAATAAAAAACACCATTTACTCAGACTCCAGAAATATTAGATCCATGATATATTGTATCGATGCTGGTGTCGAAATAAACCTATCTCTTGAAGCAGCGCCGGGTCGACGTCCCTACTTATTAAATTACTACCCACAAGGAAGCAAAGAAAGGAGCCTGATTAAAAAGTAATCCACCTGGATAATAGCTGCTTTTTGCATGGGGTTATAGAATTCCGTTTCTCTGATGAATCATCCATGGGCATTGGTGAACCAAGGATATCACTAAGGATAGTGATCATCTCTCCAGTACTGATTAACGGGAGCCTGCGATGGCATGTCTTGCCTCCACGCCTCAGCCGTTATTTTCTTGTATCTCACACAGCTTGGAATTGCATCTAGAAGTTAATGCACATCTCCACATTGTCCACGCAGATCCTAACTTGCAGGAATTTCTCAGGGTCTCGCAGACGTACAAACCCCCTCTTTTTAGCTACTCAAGTCCCACGGAACGGACAATGCACAATTTAAATCAAAGACATTGTCATTCAAAGAAATAAAGAAAGACGATGCAGTTATCCGTCTTTGCAGTAGGTTGACGTACCCCAAAGAAGATCTCTATTATTTCCAAATTGACATCTGTCATCGTTCCCATCTCCATTACTCCCGCCCCCCCTGTTTTCACCTTCATTATTCACTAAAAATGGCAAACCAACTTCATCGTGGTCATAGCCCGCACCCCGTCACATTCCTCAAACCCACCAACGCCGACAAGGAAACCACGCCGGAACGGAAGACGCATTTTCGGCGAAACTTCCTCGATTATCTTTCACTTAGACGTACAAGGTCGCAAAACTCGATAGCAGAGATTGGTCTGTTGGACAAGGAGATTGAAAACCAGGAAATATCTCCCAAGGCGCTGCAGATTCCCCTAAAAAACGTACTCAAGATGGATTCCCGTGTGGAAGCTACGCCTTACACGTGGCCGCATGATAATACCTTTAAACCAAAGACAACTGCCCTGGTTATTATTGATATGCAGAAAGATTGTCAGTTCTTTCTTATTCATCTTTGAACAATTCGAGACTGTGTGTTGGATTTTTCTACTTTTGCGGTGGCGGTTTGTTGCAGTCTTCAGTTCCAATTATCCTCTCTGGAATTTCGTGAAGAAGTCTTCTCTATTCGAAATATTCCTGTTACCTTCCCAGGTATCTATCTCCGACGTGCGCCGGCCCATGAATCAGACTAACATCCCCAGTCTGCTCACCAGAAGGCTATCTCCAATTCCAAGGCTATGACATAACCCCCATGCGTGCCATAATCCCCCGCATTCAATCTATACTCTCATCCTTCCGCGAAAGGGGCTTTCCAATTTATCATACACGCGAAGGCCACCGTCCTGATCTGTCCACTCTCTCCTCACGAGAAAGCGTACGAAGTCGTAACAATGCAGCCTCATTCGGAATTGGTGATAAGGGGCCTCTCGGTCGTTTGCTAATCCGCGGCGAAGTTGGCCACGGTATAATACCCGAACTCACTCCCCTCCCAAATGAACCTATTATCGATAAACCCGGCCGGAGTGCTTTCCAACACACGGAGTTCGGCTTGATGCTTCGAATTAAGGGCATTCAGAATCTAGTGTTTTGTGGAGTGACGACGGATGTCTGTGTGCATAGCACGATGAGGGAGGCAAATGATAATGGCTTTGATTGTGTGTTGGTGGAGGATGCGTGTACTGCTAGTGAGGCGGGACTTCATAAAAGCGCCGTCGAGATGGTCAAGACGGAAGGGGGGATCTTTGGGGCTGTTACTGATACGAAGAAGATACTTGAGGCTTTGAAGGGAGTGGGAAGGGTGGCGGAGGGTGAGGGGAAAGGAAAGAACGTGGCTTTTGACGAGAAGCAGGGCGAAGATAGATTGGCTTATGTGATTGCTAATACTTATTCTTGAGCGGTGGAGATGAATTGAAAGGGGGGTTGTGGAAAAATAAGTTTCGAATTCCTGGAATTTGGCTCCGCTGAAGTTGTTTTCCTTTACTTAGGGTGGTTTTGCAAAGAGACTATGTCTGTTTTTTCCAATCTCGATAAATTTCTGAAGAAAAGATATCGCCTGGCCTCCAAGTATTCTCCAAACTGCCTGTTTGCTCTTTCCCATATCACCGAAATGATCTAATAACAAAAAGTGGTTGGAAATCCAATCATAGCATTCAAGCTCGCGTCTAAACATTAACTCCTCGTGGGAGGAAAATAAATAAATGGTTCTCTACAATATCAACCAGAATATACCAAAACCGAGCTGAGTTGTTTTCTAACCCATAATTTAGCGTATTTCCTAAGATCTTTTGCTCCCGATTATTTGAATCACAAAAATCAGTTGATTATATTCAACCCCAACATTGTTCAGATTGTAGTAGAGAAAATACAAGATAAAGACTTACTCTAGTTAATGTTCCACTGCCGTCGGTATCCTGGAGATCTCATCATCGGAGTGATCGTAATTCTATCCACTCAACATCACATTCTGTCTTTAGACTCCTTCAAGTCATCCAATTATGCGATGAGAACCCTTTTTTACTCTAGTCTAACGCTAAGTGTCGGAGAATATGATATGCGTTGACAATCTAGGTTACTCTGAATCCCGGCACTCACAAATCAAAGCCTGTGTGAAGGAATGCATAACCTCCTAGTCCATGATTTGGCATCCAACTGCACGCGCATATTGGTAAGGCCATCTTCCGACAAAGCTGAAACCGTAATGGCTCTCAACAACGGATGAGACAGTTACAAGTTCACAATCCCGAAACGGCATTTCGATAATGGGCACTCACCTATTTCAAATATCAAAAGACATATATGATCTCACGCTTCATAGAAAATGTCTCCACTGCAGATTAAGATATATTCCACTACATCTGCACATCTACCACCAATCCTCCCATCATCTTCTCATCCACCCCCTTGCACTCAACACCAAATCAAGGAACTAAGTAGTCCCAGTAGAATCCACAGCGGTGGAAGCCTGGCCGGCAGCCGCAGTATCCAAAGCAATGTTATTGGCCAATTTCGCCTGTTCAGCCGCAAGATCAGATGAGCTTCCACCCTGCGCGGCCTCGATCTGAATCCCCAAAACCTCAGCAGTGAGTTTGAGGACTTTGTTCTTGATCTTGCCATTCTAGCATTCCGTCAACAAAAGTATTCCCACAGGTAAGAAAGGAACAGGGGGGGAAATACCTGGAGAGCGGTCGCGGCATCGCCACTTGCCGCAGCAATAGCCGGATCAAATGCATCGGTCTCTGCATCCTCTGCGATATCATGTGTGTTCTTGATCACGGTCAAATCGGCAGCACTCACGCCTGCCAGATTATTTTGATCGATCGCGGCAAAAAGCGCATTGGCCTGGGCTTCTGCCGTTCCGGCGGTTCCTCCGCTAATGGAGATTTGGTCATAGGTTTGTCCGCCGGTGAGAACACTTCCATCAGCTGAGGCCGTAGTCGTAGTCGTGGTTGTGTTGGAGGCCGCAGCCACAGTTGCAGCAGCGACTGCAGATGAGGTCGTCTTGGAAGATTTCTTTGGGACAGGAGTAGCGGAGACGAGGGAGAGGAAGAGTGTGAGGTGGACAAGGGAGAATTGCATCTTGGCGGTCGAGGTAAATGCTTTTTTATTTAAAGAATGGACAAATATAAACAAGGAATAGACAGCACAGCTGCGAAAGAAAGTATGAAGTGAAAGACTGCGAATGGACAGAGCGCGGCTGAAGAGAAGAGACTCACCTTCGAGATATCGCAGATCTTATATATGCCAGATCCTTTATGAAGTACATACTTGAGAGAAATTTCCACACACGCTACGAGAGATAGATCGTCTCATGTTTTTCATGAGATTACCGAGTCTCCACCTGGGTCGCCTCATAACCACCGTGAGATCTCGATGAAGGCTCTTAGACGACGGTTCCGACTGGAGGAAAAATTGATGTTCCCACCTCTGGCTCTCTCTGCGCCAGTTTGATGATCGTGGGGAGGGTTTCCGACAGGGACCTTTCGTCTACCCACCCTCGTTACTGTCAGGTTTCGCACCTTCAGATGAAACTCGATGGAACGTTCAGCGGCTCCACCACGTTTTCATTGACGCTACGAAGCATAATAATAGGATGGTCTCGAGGTGAGGATGGTCAGAGAGAAGCGATATGGATTGTCTTCCCCAAGAAACATTATGCGCTTTTTGTTCATATGTGGTTCTGGCGCGTGCACTTGCAAATAAAGGCAGACCTCGAATGAAGGCATTGAAGAATCTCCTAGATCTCCTACTTGAGTCGCATTGACTTGACAGGTGTGGAAGTTCGACTCGAACTGGTGGTTGAGGTTAAGTTTGGGTTTGTTCGCAGTGTATCATCCGATCATCTCCCACTCCATGATGAAACTCTCGAGAGGAAGTCCACAAGACCGTATGGGGATCGATCAACTACCCCGCATACTCGAACTTCCCGAGTGATGGTGACAAGAAGAAGCATAATAGTCGCTGACGAATATCAACGGATACGCGGAGGCCTGCCTATCGGCCGATATGTTACTACAACTACACGTACCGTACTACAAGGTACCCTATTGTGGTTCGGAGCGAAGCCCGAGAGACTCGGGCTCGGTGTTGCCTGTTCGGAGCTCGGCAGCGTTACTTTATGGGAATGGGGAATGGGGGATGGGGAATTGGCTGGACTTTGTTATGCTATGAACCTTTTACGATCACCGTATCTATGATTTGTGCAGAAAGGCTGTCAGATCAGGCCACTTTACGTCCATTGGCTGCCACATATAATGACCTTGCATAGGTACCTAAGCAAGGAAAGATTCTCCACGTTAAACCCCATTCATAACAAAGGGGAAAAAGGAAGATTACAAGGAAAGAGAGACCGAGAGACAGAGACACAGAGAGAAAGAGAGAGATGAACACTTCTAGAGCGAAACTTGATGAACCCTCCAATTCAGCTGTTAACAACAATGATCATAACAATCATAAAGCATCCCAAGTAAGATGCATGGGAATGCCGCCCTGACAAGGACCTGATGCAAGATCGGGAGGCCCAAAGAGCAACGAGATTAGACCCGGGAAGGACCGGGACGAGCAGGCGCTTTGGGCGCCAAGAAGTTTCCAAGTATCCAAGCAATTTTTTGAAGTGACACTATTCCCCGCCATACGCGAGCAACTACAGTCCAACTAAGCCCTCTTTCAAGACAGACAATGGCTTGGGAATACCTTCAATTTCCCCGCTCAATGGCTACACTCATACCCGACTCCTCTCTCATCAAAGTCCGACGCTTGCATAAACCCCAATCGAGCTGCAACGATAAACCCCGAAGGCACTCCGCAGCCATGTTGACGGGAACGGGGAACCACCCGTAGCAGCGGTGCGGTCCTAATCCATACATTCCCATGTCTCCCTAGCCTTATGCAGACCTACGAAGGGGTTCCAGACGGCCCATTCTAGGGAGAGTCTGACTGTGTACGATATTTGCTCGGAGCCGTTGAAACCTCAACGAAACTCATGGGCTGGTGTTACAAATTGGACCCCCATACCCCCATGGTCTATGGGACAGGAGGGATAAACATGTTTCCGCTTAGATGAGTTTAGAGACTCCATTCCCTTATATCATGTACGCGGTCCCCAGAATCTTAGCTCGCTATTTTCCCTCCCTGATTTCCCCCATGGCTTCCTATCAGCACCCATATTCCCCATCGTCAGGCTCTGAACTTTCCACTCCTAGATCTTCCTCGCCTGCTTCCACGAGCAGTCGTTCTTCTACCACCACAGTGAGCAAAAGAATGTCGATCTCTAGTGCTCGGAGGGTTTCCGGTTTGAATCCAATGGCATCAGTTGATATCGCAGCTATCGAGGCCGCTATGCGTCAATCAGCCCTTGATGGGTTGAGAGGTTATTCTCAGGACCACTATGGAACGGTGAAACAGCACAGGGCTACCGATTATGTTCCTAGATCAAGTGCTGGCGGATATCAAGTCCTCAGGGAACCGGCGTGGAACAAAAGTAAACTAATCACCATTTACTTACGAGGCATACATTAACTCCTTCCAGGTACATCATTTACGCCCGACGAACGTGTTTCCAAGAACCTTACCGGTCTTATCCCACACGTCATGGAAAGCCTCGAAACACAATGTATGCGAGCAATGCGAATGATCAATAGCCGTGGCACCAATGTCGATAAATACCTCTATCTTTCCTCTATAAAGGCTACCAACACCGACCTCTTCTACCGTCTCCTCATCGACAATGTCGCCCAATTGATGCCCCTGGTCTATACACCCACAATTGGCGACGTCTGCCTACAGTACTCGACTTTATACACACACCCAGAAGCTCTATATATTTCCATCAAGCAGAGGAAGTCGATCAAGACTATTCTTCAGAATTGGCCGTATCAAGAACCTTCCATTTGTGTCGTCACCGACGGATCCAGGATTCTTGGGCTTGGTGATCTCGGGGTAAATGGTGTTGGAATCTCCATTGGGAAATTGGCGTTGTACACTGGCGCTGCTGGTATCCATCCGGAAAAGACTCTCCCCATCGTCCTCGATTGCGGAACCGCCAACGAGGATAACCTCCGTGACCCCTTATATCTGGGCCTCCGAATGAAGCGACCTTCTCCTAAAGTGGCTCTTGAATTCATGGATGAGTTCATGACTGCGGTAGAAGAAGTATATCCTAACATGCTTGTTCAATTCGAAGATTTCGAGACCGAAAAAGCTTTCCACTACTTGGAACGTTATAAGCACAAGAAGTGCTTCAATGATGACATTCAAGGAACAGGTGCCGTTGTACTCGCGGGGTAAGATTTTCGCTCATTTCATGCTGACCCTGTCTAACCCGTGATCAGGTACATGGGAGCTGTAAATCTCTCTGGAGTTCCTATGGAAGATCAGCGACTTGTCTTCATGGGAGCTGGCTCGGCCGGTGTTGGTGTTGCCAAGCAAGTGATGGAATTCTATACTCGCCGTGGCCTTTCAGAAAAGGAAGCCAGAGATAAGTTCTTCTTGGTTGATACCAGAGGTTTGGTGACTAAGGACCGTGGGGATAACCTGGCCGAACATAAGAAACTCTTTGCCCGAACCGACAATAATGGCCATCAATTCAGAACTCTTGAAGAAGTCATCGAGTATGTCAAACCAACAGCACTGATCGGCTTGACTGCCACTCATGGTGTATTCACCGAGTCTGTTGTACGAGCATTGAAGGTTTCGGTTGATGCTGGCGGCCTTGGACGCAGACCCATCTTGTTTCCGTTGAGCAATCCCTTGACAAAAGCAGAATGTACATTCGAGCAGGTAAGATATCTCTTTCCATCCACAGGCCCCTTCCTAACAAGAGTAGGCGATCACATGGACTGAGGGAACTGTCATCTTCGCATCTGGATCACCTTTCTCCCCATTCACCACTAAGACTGGAGACATGATCACGACATATTATCCCAACCAAGGGAATAATGTCTACGTCTTCCCCGGTCTTGGACTCGGTGCTATCCTCGCAAAAGCGTCGCGAGTGACGGATGGAATGGTGTACACATCTGCGGCTGCCTTGTCTGGGTGTCTCAACAGGGAAGAACTTCAAATGGGCTTGATCTACCCGAAGATCGAGCGAGTAAGAGATGCTAGTGTAGTTGTCGCACGTGAGGTGATGAAGTCAGCCCGTAGAGAAGGTGTCTCCCTGCTACCCGAAGAAACGTGGATAGAATGGGAAGAATGGGGAGATGTGGCGCTGACAGCGTGGATTAAAAAGCAGGTGTATGATCCAAAATGGTAGATTACGGTTAGACTGGGTTTGGGATTTCTCCTTTGGGTGCTGGGTTGATACCACGATATGTACATATAGATACGTCCGATATATTTCTTGTCGTAGTCGTATTACAGTAGAATATTTTTGGTCTGGATTTGGGGTTCAGCTCAGTGTGATCCACCGCCTTGCAGATGGAAGCATGGAACACTGTCATAAAATGATCGACTATGAGCTGTCCTTTTACTTGATCATTAGATACGGCCCGAAGTCGCCAATACTATTAACACCGCATACTGTAGCCTATGCAGGCTGCAACGTTGCTATTTAGCGGGTTGCCACTGTTGGGGTCGAGAGCTGAGGCACCACTAGCTGTGTATTGCTATGGTATTGTATCGGATTGTATTGTATTGTATTGTGCTGCATATTGTGCTGCATATTGTGAGCTGCTGTTGATTGAATGCAAACCGACCCGCTAGTCATCAACCTTATTTTCATATAGAATCTTAAATAATCGTAGTGGATCCCATCCTTCGAGAACAGAACTCTATCTACATCGAAGGAATGGGGAAGGGGGCAGTGAAAAGACCCCCCATATCACGTGCGTCCCCTCGCTGACCAACCGTGTTCTGGTTCGCCGCGCACTCCTTTTCTCTAAGCCTCCAATCATATCCCGTCGCATTCCTCCCATCTTCCCCGTCGCTGTTCAACAGCATCAGGCAACCATTTTTGGGACCCTCCTCCTCTCTCTTCCACACCGTAAAACCTGTAGGCATCCAAATTCCCATCGCTGCCAAGCCGCCTTACTGCAACCTCCGAGCGCCTGGTATAGGTATAGGTATATGGCCTGCCTGGCCCAGTCCGTCCGAAAAGCCAACCTCTTTCTACTTCCGTTCTTATACCGTCTTCAACTCCCTTCACATTCCATCTAAACCACGCAGAATCCCCAATTCCCACGGTGGTGAAAGGTGGTGAAAGCTGGTGAAAGCTCATCACCATGGAGTCTCTATACAGCATGCCGCTGCCCATACAGCGGAGGCTGACCAAGATGTATACCGACACCAAGAGCTCCTACGATTTCGTCAAAGAGCCGGTCCAGAGTGCTGAGGACCCCGAATTGAAGGCCTTGCACCGCAAGTTACGCATTCAAAAAGATCGGTTGGTCTCTTGGGGGTTGGAATGGTCGGATCCTTCGCAGTCACCTGACATCGATGAATCTATTTCGAAAGCCGGCCTGAGCGAATTGGTGGGAAGTGTGATGACGACGATTAAGGAGATATTAGCTGAGGCAGAACCATTATGGCAATCATCGAAGAGGCAACCAGGGGAGAAGGGCCAGGTGGAGATCACAGGTGATCGGAAGCAGAATTTGATTTCATGGGATAAATCACGATTTGAGGATCTGGTGAGGGATTTGACAATGTCTATTGATACATTATATGATCTTTCAAAAACTCGACAATCTGCTCGGAGTGCAACTGGGATTAAGTCGGGATCTTCGCGAGACACGAAGAAAGTTCCTGCTTTCGAGGAGAGACAGTTCGAATCAACGAGGATGTCGACGCCACAGCAAATCGATCCACTATCTCTGATATGGCCGAAAGATATAAGGGCAATAAGTCCCAGTATGTTGCCGCCGTCAACTTCTTCACGGCAAATTGTTTTCATGAGACGCCCGACCCATCCAACTGGTCCTTTTAAAACCACTTTTGGCCAATTACCCCCCGTCTCTCCAGTTCTTCTCGAGCATGCCCCTTATGATCCGATCTATTCAATTACGGGGATTAATCCATCCATGACAAGGTTTGAGAAGTTGTTTGCAGGACTTGCCCAAGCATATATATCGAGCGACAGATTATTATCGGGGTTATTACGTTTGATCGGTTACTTTGAAGAACCAGAACACTCACGGTTCTGTCTTTTATTTGCCCTTCCTAATCATTTTGGTCCTGCCGATATCGAAAGCCCGACTTTGCAGATGCCTGCCATCAGTAATTTGTCAGAATTACTGTTTAACCCTCAGTTTGAACCTACTCTTGAAATTAAGTATCGATTAGCATGCAATATATCCAACGCTGTTTTCGACCTTCATTCCAAAGGAGTTGTACACGGACATCTCGTCTCTTCCAGTGTTTTATTCTTTGAACCTCAACCACCCAAACTCGTGGACTTATCAACTATTAACATTCGCCATTCATATCTTGCCTCCTTCGACTTATTCTCTGACAATGCCACAGACAATTCCGATCCTTCTCCAGATAGATCAGCCTTATTATACCGCCATCCCCTTGATCCTCGGATGACTCGTTATACACGTCTTACTTTCGAAAGTAAATCCCTAGACTTGTATAGTTTGGCCATGCTTCTAATTGAAATTGGGCTTTGGACTGGCCTACCGAATATCTTCCCCGGTGATACCCCCGTGGCTGAAAGTACAGCAAGCGTCTTTAAGGCACTCGCAGTTAAGTGTGGCAGTCTATATGTCAAGGCCGTTCAATCTTGCTTCCATTCTCCCGAAGATGAACTGTCGCAAAAGGCAAGACCGGATGTCATGCACCAGAAAGTATTCTGGCGTGTATCCAAAGCTCTCGATGCGTGCTGTATTATTGATGAGGTCGATGACGATGCTGCTGAGAGTGTTGACTCACCAATTAGCCCAGCAACATCTCTAAAGACTTCTATGTCCTTAACACCGCTAAAGAGATTCCGCCGAGATCAGAAAACACCAACATCGCCGGCTATGGGCTACAGTGCTTCGCCGTCAGGAGATCCTCAGATCGATTGGTCGGAAAAGCCAAAGCGCGTCCAGTCAACTGAGATTGCTCACGATTGGTCAATAAGGAGTCCATCAAGTATGTACCTCAACCTTCAACCCATGTTATCTACTGACATAATATAGCACCAATCCCTGCAATAAAGCCGAAGCCAAAGTTACGAACGTATCCTGCTGTCAGGATAAGTCAAGAACATTTAAATTTCTGGCATACTGGATTGATGCCTCATATCAATTATGTGCTCCGAGGATTTTACAAGAAATACCCTGAGTCTGTGGAGATTAGTCTTGAGAGCATTGGCGAATCATCTACGAAGACGAAGCCCACAATACTTGTGATATGCACAAGCGTCAGCAAAGTCAGGAGTATCCTCAAGAAGTCTTTAGTATATGACAAGAGTACCTATGGGTTGAAAGTTTGCCGAGGAAAGGTTGTTCGTTCCAGAAAGAATGGAGTCAAGCGATCAATGGCTAAAGAACTTGAGGATATGAAACCAGCGAATCCCGGTCATCAGGAACGACCAGCGAATGGAGCATCCATTGGAGCTTATATCGGAGAACGTCATCTCCCACCTGTGTCCTTTGGTGGGCTCATCATGGTTGATGACAAACCATACGGGATGACAGTTCATCATATGCTGGATAATCCAGAAGCAGAAGAAGAACTAGATACCCAAGCCCCCATGAGATCAAGTGCCCACCTCGTGGATATGCCTGACCTTACTCATTCAGACTCCTCGGTCTATAGTAGTGGCGATGAAGAATTTATGTACGACCTTTCTGACTACGAATCAGATGCTTCAGGCATGGAAAGTGAAGTCGAAGATGGCGATATCTCGGACTATGAGACCGACACTGAAGGCGAGCCTGGCGACATCGATGGAATCCCCCAAGGTTGCGGTGAAGAATACATAATTACTCAACCCGCCATCGATGACGTAGCAGAAGATTTTTACCCCTCTGAGGAAACGCGCGACGAAGATCATCTCGACAGTTGCGGCTTAGGAGAGGTCTACGCATCATCTGGAATTCGACGTCGGACTGAAAACGGTACCGTTCATGAGGTCGACTGGGCATTATTCGAGTTTAACGATTGGCGCCGTCCCCTGAGGAACTATATTAGAGATGGCCAACGCTACTGCCAAATCAAATCCCCTTACCCTCTAACCGTCGCCCCAGTCAGTGAACTCTCCGACCTTGCAGTCCACTGCATGGCACGCACCAGCGGGCTCCAAACAGGACGTATTCTCCCTGGAATGGTAATAATTAAAGTACATGGACGGCAAACCCCAGCTTCTTCCTTCCAGGTGGCCGGGAAGCTAGGCGTTCCAGGTGATTCCGGTGCTTGGATCATAGACAACGAGAATGGGAGAGCGTGTGGTCATGTCTTGGCCTGGAGCTCAAGAAAGAAGGTTGCCTATATTTGTCCAATGGATGTTTTGCTGCGTGATATTGGTGAGACGTTGAATGCGAGACGGATTGCACTTCCTGGTGGAGAGAAGATCTATCCTCCTCCAGTGGTGAAGGAAGTCAGGAGTTCGCTCCAGATTCAGAGAGGAAGTAGGCTGGATATGAGTGTGGGCAGTATAGGGAAGGAAGAGAGTGAGGAAGAAAAATTGGGGAGAATTTTGAAAGAGGATCTGCAACTAGAAGGAGAGTTCGGTTCGGAATATACAGATGGAAGTGCAAGGGACTTGGTAGGGAGTTTGGACAGGATGAGACTTTCGGCAGGACTATATTCTTAGGGTCGTTTGACGAAGTTCATGATGGATTCCGGTGCGCCGTATAAGATACATGCAAGAAGAGGACTGGGTTTCTTACAAATATTTAAGGCTAATATGATACATGGGAGCTTGCGCTTTCTTGTTCGTTGTCGATACTTTAATGTTGTATTCTTATAGTCTTGGGGATAAGAAAACATTCAGTAGAAATCTATACATGGTCTTTGATCAGAAGTTTATACATGACTGCCTTCTAAAAATATTTTCTTGATCGCCATGCTTTCTTTGTACTCTTTAATTCCAGTAACTGCATTAGTGTTGCATCATGAAAATTAGATATTTATGATTAATACTTTAGAACCACACAAATAAAAATTTTTACAAGTGAGATTGAAGCGCGAGGAGAACATCCATTTTATTGCTGCATCAAATAGCACCTTTGGAATATATTCAATTATAAACAATAGAACTAAAAATCTCATGAAATTTTCAAGTGGTAGTTTGTGTAATCCGTATTTAATATTCTCTATGAAATTTAAGTCTTATATCAATTCACATATTCGAACAGAGAGCTACCATCTGACACTCGTGAATAGGAGAGTTAGAATTTCAGGGAAAGATAAGGTGGCTTTAGATCATGGCACGGTATTATGAAGTTAACAGCCAAGAAGCCATTAGAATTTATAGTTACGAGGAAAATGCCAGCTCGTACAAAATGCAAAAAAGTAACGCCATCTCCCTTTGCAAATGAACCTCTCCGTCCAAATTGTACATATTTTATTAAAACACTCCCATTACATTCGGACAAGCTTTTTAGTTGAAACAAAACCGCATCCCGTCTTTCCCGCCTGAGTTTGTGCCCCTACACCAGAGCAAATTCCGGATGGTCCAGCACAGCACCCACTTCCACAATCCGCTGCACTAAGGCATTGCCCACCGATGAATTGTCCACCAGCCCCATTTCCAACATTCTTCACCCCTGCTGGATCAAATGCAGGGCCCCCACTTGCGTTGCTTGTAGCAGTCGATACTGAAGCCGCTGCCACGGCCACCGAGGAAGACGCAGGCTCGGAAACATTCCCTGAAACAAAACCGCATCCTGTCTTTCCAGCTTGAGTTTGTGCCCCAATACCAGAGCATATTCCAGATGGGCCAGCACAGCAGGTACTTGCACAATCTGCTCCGCTAAGACATTGCCCACCGATAAACTGCTCACCGGCCCCATTGCCGACGTTCTTTACTCCTGCTGGATCAAACGCCGGGCCGCCGTTCACGTTGCTAGTGGCGATAGTAGCAGTTGGTATAGAAGCTGCTGCTGCCACGACCGGTGATGAAGAAACAGGTGAACTAGTTCCTGACACAAACCCACAACCCGTTTTGCCATTCTGTGTAGAAGCCCCAAGGCCTGAGCAAATTCCAGTTGGATTTGCACAGCAGCCACTCCCGCAATCAGTATCGCTGAGGCATTGACCTCCAATAAACTGGCCCCCAGCTCCATTCCCGACATTTTTCGCTCCAGCAGGGTCAAATGGAGGGACGGCCCAAACTATAGAGGATACTACGAAGGATTAGCATTAGACCATACCATGAGTAATGAGTTACATGCGTTGGAGTAGAACAGCGATAGTAGTGAACTTCATGTTTGCGATTGATAGTAGTTGAACCGAGTATATTTAATTGGACTGAACGGAAATTTTCAAGAAGATAATGAGCGTAGATCTGCCGGTAAGGAACGTGAGGATTGAAAGTAAGAAAAGTCGTATCAAACGTTGGAAGTGAAAGCGAGCACCTGGCTTCTTGGTGATGAACGTTCGAAAGAATCAGAACATTCTGGCTCATCTTATACTAAGAGTATTCGTTGAGATCGAACTCGATGAACTCATTGAAACTCCGGACGTCTTACACTACCGATATTCTACTCTGGAATGGGCTAAGCCTGATTCCACTCCACGAGCTTGATTCCACAAAACCCGACGAAACTGACATTTGAACCAATTGGAAACCAAAGATGGGCTGCGTCGACCAATATCAGATCGTCATATATGACCTGGTATCCTAGGACTAATTATGGACCCCTCATTTCGGGCGATCTCCAGGATGCGGACATCGTCCAGTTTGATATTCGGAACATGTTTTGTGTTTTTAAAGGGGAGATATGCTAATAAAGCTCATAGGAAGGTATTGACCTAGTCGGATGGGTGAGGTTGAGTCGGCTATTGTCTCCTGAGTCGAAATGTTCCATTCTGGGACGCGCCCACTATCGTGTAGTGGCCGCTCTACTACATTGGGAGTTTCAAATGTCGATTTCGCGCCAGGGTCGGACGGCGGCTCTGGCAACTGGCCAGTAGCCACAGGACGTGATAATATTGTGTCAACATCTACGAGGCAAGGTTTATGTCTCGAGAATTTGACTTGAATGTCATTTCAATTCGATAATTTGATCCATTAACGCATAGCTGATTCTGTCAAACACCCGACTTTTTGTGCCGCGTGGCGAGGGTAAAAGTGTGGTGCAGCATGAAATAATGTGAAGATACTGATAACAATTTCAAAGTTTGGCATGTGTAAAGTGTATTGTAAATGAATGCGCTGAAGAAAGTAACCGCTGACCACGAATTAATATGGTGGAATTCTGGCATTATTTTCAAGTCTACCCCGAATACCAGACTGCTGATATTCGGTGGCAGTAGAGCAAATAGGATGCTCGCTCTGAGGACTGGGCATAGCTATCATTTAAGTGATCGAAGCTCACTGGTCCGGTGTTCAACTATTCGCACTTGGCTTTCCCACCATTTGGTTTGAGAAAGGTTAACGCTGAGTCATCTCCTTCTGCAGCGCTTGTGATCTCGTGATCTTACTGATACATTAGCCGGCCTACCGTTAGTTAATCTTTCTCTCTTGGTTCTTCATAAAGTAAATCACTTTGCCTTGTACATGTACTAGAGTAGCACCGTGGCACTCTGTGCCATCCACAATTTCATTGCCATTTGGTTAACACTTTCATCTTCCCGATGCTTAACCTGTGACTAAAATTCGGTGCCAAGTCTTCCTCTTGCGACACCTTTATTTCCACATCTCTCCTTCCCTTCTCCATGCGAGTGATTAGTTTAACCTAGTTAGATTAATATTTTATTAGTAATTGGTGTGTGTACGGCCGTCGCCGTGGCCATAACTGTTTGAATCTTGGTTGAAACTAAGGCTCTAATTACAGATCTGTAAAGGGTAGATATGCAATGCAAGCAGTGAAATTATCTCTAGTCCTGCCGATAATTTCAAGTTGCATAATGTCCTTCATTGTTGGAACTTCAAGCCCAGTAATAAAAACTGCTCCGGAAAATATGGCTACCACTCTGTTCACCATCCATATTCTTTCTTGAATTAACTATCAAGCTCATCTTCAACGCGATTCCGCTTCCACCATTAGTTTCATCTTCCATCCATATTAGAATATCCATTTTCTTCTTAACCGCCAATAACCTAACATATTCTTGGCTTGTGGACATCTATCGGTTGCCCTGCACCATCCCTGACGAATACGCAGATGCTAGAAGATTTGACCATATCTCTGCTTGTGGATGTACTACTGTCAGCGAGAGCAATGTCTCCGGAGTTGTTTAGTTCTTGTTGGATTTATCTATTAACACACTGTAGAGACCTGCCTAGAAGAAAATATGTTCGATAAAGAAAGAAACTAGCCACTTCTATGCATCTATTTGTTGAAATTTAATTTGGATGCTTCCCCAAATTAAGTAGCAATGTTAAGCAAGAGAAGGTAATTTATAAAGAATAGAAGTTTGTCGAAATGTGCGTACTTCATATATAGTTACCTCTTTACTCCTAAGAATATATGAGGGACAGTCATTGATTAGGCGTAGTGTCCATTGGACTTATCCAATTGGCCTTCTATTACAAGCTATGAGCAAGACTTATGTAAACAACCCCTGGCAACCTCCAATTGTTAGGGGCAGAACTACTCCTAAATTATCTAGCAAGCAACATATTTATGAGTTGTTTTTCTATCATATTGTACAGAAGTAAGATAGTGAGATAGATTTTCATTGGATAAAAAACTGCATTATAATAAATTTCTAGTATACATTTTTATAATTTACTCCACCATGGAATAACTGCATCTTTATCTGCTCCTAATTCTATTGCCCATGCGTAGACCTCCCAATAATCCTTCTCCTTGTACTCCTCGCTATATAGCTCCCTTGGCATTACCATATCATATTCTAAGTAAAAGAGGATGTCAGTGTTTTTCCTTGGGAGTATGTATTGGAAAGTGTTTGCTTCAGAGATATGATTCAAGAGCAAAACATCTAGAAATTTCTCTCGAGGCAAGAACAGGGCAAGAAATCTCTTACGGAAATAGTATTTGAATAAAGTGTTCTCTTTCTCGGTGGGCATCGGCCTGCCTCTTTCGCTGAGGAGTCTTTCAATTGCCCTTAGTTTATTTTCTAAGTCAATTCCCCACTCGAATTTAACTTTGTTATAATTAGTTTCGTGTCGATCGGGATCTTGGAGCATAGTTCTTAATTGCTCATCCCTTTGGCGTTTGAACAAACATGCTTCGCGAACGAGGCGAGATATCTCATCGTTGATTGTAGGACGGTTCTGATTTGTACGTTTCCCACGAAGGGAACCAAGCCATTCTCCAAATGAGTGTCTAGTAGGGGCAGGAGAGGTAGTACTAGAACGGACGGGCTCAATAACTAAGTCGACACTTTCTATTGGAAAGTTATTTGGATCTATCGCGGGATTCTTAGGATTAGCTCTTGCGGACTAGCTTTGAATAGAATTAGAGGGTAGTAATGGCATATAACAGCATTAAAATAGCGATTTTGTTCGAAACACTTACCAGTATAATTGACTTGGTCGGATATGGGCATCTTAACTGTGAGAATACTGCAGCCTTGATTATCGAGACCTTGCCTCAGTAGCTTCCTTGTTTTCTTTCCTTCTAGTGAGATAGTGTGCTGGAGTTGTATCGCACGAATAACTTACTGTCCTTTCCTTGAAGTGGAGCGGATAATCTAATCAATGTGACTGAAGCAAACAATGGCAACCCTTATATCCAAGAATTTCGCCACCAGTGGTGCGAATTATGGCCCACCTAGTCATAATGACATATGGTAAGCTACTTGGGCCTGCTTACAAGAATACCCTTCTTCTAATTGGTCCTATTAAGATAAAGGCCAAAAAGAGGGCAGAATTCTGGGTCAAGTGTGGCCAACCCTTTTATAAGCGAGTTGGGTTTTTTGACCGTTGGCCATCGCCTTCATCCACCCTCTGGATCTAAAATGCTTAGATTTGAAGCAGCAAGGATAATTCCTGAGCACATATCAGCATAGGCGTCAATAGTTTGTTAGGAATAAAGAATGGGGGCTCGTAATCTAAGAGTATTTATCATCATGGAGATGCATTCCTGATTTACTAATTATAAATTAAGTCTATTATTATCATAATCATGATCACCATTATTATTATCCTATTCTACATTCGTGGCAGTCAAGGACGACAGTAAAGTCTGGCCATTGCACAAATAATCGGTTGATAACTCGTCGCTGCTGGCCGGATCAAGGGAGGACAACATGCCGCATTCTTTTAGGGAGCTGTGACAATAGCAAAGGTAGTAGTAATGGACGTTGGAAATAAGGCGCTAGCTAGTGCCTCTTTTGTAGTCGAGCTTAGCCGGAGTGCTGTATTGTGGTCTTCCATAAACCCATCTATGCTGGGCTCGTTAGTGGGAAACCCCGATGACTGTATGGGGCATCCAAACTAACCACTCTTAAATACTTGCCCATGGGCAACTTTCCGCTCTTGTCAGGTAGCGCAAAGGTTAGTGCTAACTCAATCTGCAATCTAAGTACTTACCAAACGATTACCCAACATTATTTAGTACCATAGCAAACCTGAAAAATTGATCGAATGCAAGGATGTATGGTGCATTGCTAATTAATTCGTAGGTAATATTATAATATGGGCTGTATCGTACGTGCCATTTATTGGTCTTCCCAGCCCTGATCCAACGGCGAGAGTTGGTTCAGGGATAAGCATATGAGTCAAATAGCAGCGACCTGCTGCCTCTGCCTTTTTAGATCCGCAAGAACGCTTGTCTTCCAACACTTAAGATCGAGGCTTTCAGTTATTCCACAGGTTACGATTTCGGTCAGGAATTTGCGACGTGCAAGATTTTCTCGAGTATCCTCTCGAATTCGAATCCGCCCTTTGCGCGCCCCCGCCCCCCACGAATTCAGTTATGGGATCAGCATCCGTCGAGATGGAAATAGTCCATCGGGGGGAGTTATATGATGACATCAACGAGGACGGGGTTTACGAGTACCAGTACACGATAGTTGTTTACAAGCTTGAGGACAAATTCTATCGTGGGATCTGTCAAACTCGTATTCTTGGGGACTTCAACCTCAAACTCGAGGATATCTCAGACGTTGTCTTGATACCTACTGAAGCCTACTGTCCACTGGTCCCTCCAAAATTCACGGTAGCTCCTGAAGACTTGCCCGAAAGCTGTTTCATCAAGAGGCCACGGCTTAGTGCCTACACACCATCCAAGCCGACAGAGATAGGTGATAGAGTTCTCAGAGAAGTTGCAGTTCTGGAAACCCTTAGAACCCATCCGCATCCAAACATCGCAGAATATATCGGTTGCCAAGTCCGTAATGGTCGGATCGTTGGAATTTGCTTTGTCAAATACCGTGACACCTTGGAGGAGAGGATAAATCCCGGGAGCCATGGGAAGGTCGCCTTCAGGTACGCGGATTCGAAGCATCCACTTGAGGATCGTGAAGGATTCTTGTCTGGAGTTGAAAGTGGCATTCGACATTTGCATTCACTTGGTCTGATTCATAATGACATTAAACCTGCTAATATCGACAACCCCGTTCTTATCGATTTCGATAACTGCTGCCCTGATGGACAGGACTTGGAAGGAATGGGCGGCACGTGGCCATGGGCTGATGAGGGTACGAAAACTGCCCTGCCTAGCAACGATTTGGATGCTCTGTGGGACATTCGGGAGTGGTTGAGTGATAGCAGCATCAAGAATTTTAAATTCAAAGAAGGATGAGTCGGCACCTCTGAATGATCAGAACTTCCAGAATCTTGAGCAAATCACATGGCATCGAGCCCCACCACTTGCGAAGTCCCTTTTCGTCCTGCATGTGAACCACCTCACCCCCTTTTACCATCCAGCGAGGGTCGGCCTTTATCGGCTCAGCGCGACCCGTACAGGAGCTACAGGCCCGAACGTTTGCCTTCCTACAATTTCTGGCACAATAATGTCCACGTGAGGAGGTTGTATTGTTTAGGTGGGAGCGATTGGAACTGACTTCATCACCGACCATACAACGTACAGGGCGAATTAGATATGAGGGGAGGTTAGCGTATCTAAAATCAGCTGTCTTTTGACCAATCAGCTGTCCAGACTTCAAGTTTCTGGTGTACTATTGGCCAATGATTATGGCGTAATCAGAACTATTGGACCCTGTACATTGTACGTACAAATTGACCACCAATAGCCCCCCGAAGCCACGTAGTTTCGGCTCTGGGTGACACCAGCATACTTTTCGCTCTGAGCAGGTGGCGCAAAGGCTCTACGCCACACCTAATCTGTAATTTAAGAGGGACGCGGCGCTTGTTTACTAACGATTACCTGCATGCGAGCGAGTGTGGATCTAAAATGGCTCCCAGAGGAATCCTCCTCCACAGCGCTTTCCCTTCTCTTTACTTGTTGCTAACATCATTTTCTTCACGTTGAGTTAGCCTCACAAAGTAATTCGTCCTGAAGTGGATGAGACTCACGAGTACTAGCGATCTCAAACATGGAAACGAGAGAGGTGTCTTCATCGGAAGAGGTAGTGTCTTCTGTATTTTCAGTGTTAGTCTTGAGTCTGTGGGAATGGATGTCTTGCCAAGGGGCTTGGGAACTTACCCGGGTTAGGCGTTGGAGCCGCAAAGGCCAGAACAGCCATGACGAGAAGAAGGTACCATGAGGCTTGCATTATGAATTTGTGGTTGAGTAAGTTGAGGCAAGTTAGATATAGTTGAAGGAATTTGGGTCTGGTAGATTCCTAAGCTGATGTCGTGCGGTTTTAGAAGAGGGAACTTCTTATTATTTATTAGTACATCAAGAAGTGGCTGCGCCGCGCGTTAGTTTCGATTCTATTTCATATGGTGAATCCGAGTGTCAATCTTTATCATCTAGATATGAGTGAAAATGAACACAATTTAATTTTGTAACACTTGAATTGATGTGACTGGTCTGGTCATTTGAGGAATCCTATCTTATCCTGGTTTATGAATCTATATAATAGATAGACTCGCACAGCATTTTTCAGCTTTACTAAGTTAGCTATTTTAGCCGTGAGACATGCTTCTGATAGCAAATGTTTGCCAAAGCAAGCTTTCAAACATATACCAACATGCATGCTTCCATGCAACGTTTGGAAACAACACCATGCAGCTCTTTGTGCGAGGTCGAAATCAATATAACTGAAATTCCTTGTCAGAGGAGCCATCTCCTAGTACATTCATCTCAAGCTTTTCAAAAGCGCCACTATGCAAGATAGTCGTGCCACGGAATGCCCATACACGTTGGCTGTGTAGGTAGGGCTACTCGGTGGAGTGCCACACTTTGGATAAATTTCAACTTCTACTATAATGTATTAAACCCTAGAGCATTCTGTTACAGTATTAAATATATTTGCTATTTGTTTTGCAATTGTATAATTATACCTATTTGGGTTTTTATAATATTTTATATATTTTATATATTTTATATATTTTATATATTTTATATATTTTATATATTATATTTCTTTTTATAAAAAGCTATTATAATTACAAAAACATTTTATTATAGATTTTTTTTTGGCTCTTTTATATTGTTGGTATCACCCAGGTGGTGATAATCAATTGATTATGCGTGAGAATCAGTATCGCTTTTATGGTGTATATTGAGTCTAAAGCTAGAAGGGATATGGGAGGAGGACCCCTTTATATATCGAAGGGGTGCCTCCTGATGAATCCTATTGATTCTCCAGCTAGCCCTTGTCAATCTTCCATATTTACCCATGGGGCCCAAAGGGGCAATAAGTGAGGCTATTCCTACCCATGCCTTGATATGGGACCCATAATATTCCCATAGACCGAAGTGGCTCCTGCTTACTCATATATTCCCACACATATATATTAGCGATTTTTTTAAAATATTAAATATAATTTTTTTTTTAAAAGTTTGAAAAGCAAATAATATTTTATTTTTATAATTAAATAGGTTGTATATACAATTTCAATAAATCTATATATCACACTTTTCTTCTTATAAATGGCTACTTTAGCAAGCTTTTAAAGAGTCAGAATTAATTAAATATCCATTCCTACCCCATTCCAAGAATCCAACACAATGTGCCCGCTACCAGTGAAATGCTCTCTTGCCTGCACACCATCTCGGGAACAGCCCATTCCGCCTTACGCCTGCACGCATTCCTCTCACTCCCCCGCAGACTACCCTCCCTGACTGGCCGGCTCTTATGATATAAGCAGCTGAACTGTTGCGGCGTGCATTATCTGAATGCCATTGGATCGCCACTATCGTTGTCCAACATGACCACCAGTGATCGATTCTTGATTTTCCCTTCCGCATCATATTCTCATTCCTCTCCTGCTTCGCGAGCTAAATATTCTGCAGTTTATTTACATATTCTCCATCGTATCCCGTGTCTTTTGCGTTCGATAGAGGTTTCGGTCTCAAATTCTTGCTTTTTTCTATATCCAAGCACATCGGATTATCATGGAGTTTGACATGACACTAGGTGGGATTGCATCCCTATGTGGCGTTTTATTGATCCTCACAACCGTGACCATTTTTCTACGCATATTGACCCGCTATAAGCAAAAGACTGGACTTCAGGTAGACAACTATATAGTGTCATTTTCCGGGGTAAACCCTTCTTTGAGTTTATGGCGAACTCTAGCTCAATGTCCATATAGGTTTGCTTTATAGGCCTTACAGCCTTGGTCTTCTATGGTAAGCGGAACACTCTCTACTGAGCAGACTGTCTCTCAACTTACATCTATAGGAATATCGCAAAAGTTCATAGGCTACAATCAACCCGAGGATACAAATGTCCTGAATGCGCAGCATCCCACACTAGAAAGAGTTACTTCACTCCTTCCAAGTACGTGAAAAGAGGCTGACACTAGGACCACAGGTGTTCCTCTCCCTCGATGCATTATGTATAATGACACTAGGCTTGGGAAAGCTCGGCGCTCTGTTCTTTTTTCGCCGGATATTCTGTGCCACAGGCCATCGGGATATCTTCAACTTTGTTTCTGCCGCTTATATTGCTGTGGTTGCCATATGGATTGTGGTTTTCTTTGTCATGACTTGGAACCTTTGTGGCCATCATGGTGTCACTTGGGATGTCCAAGTTGGACACTCCGCATTGTGCAAGCTTGATTACCCATATTTTAAAGCTACTACTATATCCGACTTCATCCTCGAAGTGTTCATTCTTAGTTTGCCCATTCCCAAGGTCAGAGACTTATTCTCTGCAAAGAATCACGTCTAGAGCTAACCTATTTAGATCTGGAATCTGAACATGGTCACTAGTCGGAAGGTCGCAGTTACAGGAGTTTTTCTTCTTGCCTTAGTGTAAGCTCTACATACTCTGGATGAAGCAGCACTAAATTGACATGGCACAGCGGTCTTGCAGCGAGTATTGCCCGAATGGTTATTACGCTCAACAATGTAAATCATGGGGTTCATGTCATGGTAAATGGCAAAATCGTTGATAAAGCTAGAGACGTTTACCGTAGGTACTCTATATTAGTAGCTTTACGATCCATCTTTGGTGTTGCCAGAGGCTGACAATCTCAATGTTTCTTATGGCAGGAACTCAGACACGACTCGCATACTGTATAATCTTAGAGACCGGTTTCACCATCGTTGCCATGAATCTGCCATCTCTGTGGTACTACATGGCTGGTATAACTCCCGAGAGCATTATACGTAGCGTGCGGAGCCTCGTGTCCCTTAGCTCCGGCCATGACTCACAGAACAACTCATTCAAACAGATCAGAACTCCAACTGGCAAAAGTTCAGTGGATGCAGTTCATACCGGACGAGCCTTAGATACCACTTCCGCGAGCTCGATCAAACTCGGGTCGGCGTCTACTGTTGAAAGCTACGCCATGACCGACCTGGATATCAAGTCCATGCCAAAGGGTGTCGAGGGAATACGTATCGACCTTAATTTTTACCGTACGGAGGATCCAGTGTAAGTGAGACAGAAAGCCTTGTTATGTTTGAAGATTTGAGTGTTTTCTGGAGTAGGTAAGTTGGGATTCATAAATAGGAATTTAATATAAATTCTTCAAATTTCAAGTAGGGTTATTTCTTCATATTAATATATATAATATATTGTTTGGGGTCTTCCCTTGTTAGGACTTGGTAGTATTTATGGGGAAGAGTGTATACAGACTTTTCACTGAAAATCGCAATAACTCACTCGTTCAGATATGTAGCTGTGAAAGGCGTTTGGCGAACGGGTCTAAGGACCTACGTAGCTCCTTTGAAAACAAATAATCGTAATATCCAAAGTTGGTGCCCGAAGGGTAAATTTTGTTCTCTGGATGTCGCACAATTGATTTGTTGCATCATTTCAAGAACTCCTTTTATGAATGTTGAAAGCACGGTGCCTTGGAATTTGCCATCTTCTCAGTGCTCTTCCGTGTTCGCGTTATTCACGGGTAATAATCAAAAGTGTAATCTGAGTTTTCAACCAGGGATTATTTGCAGGAGTGGGCAAAGAATGTGTTACTGAAGCTTAGGGACCCAAAATCGATCATAATAGGGATCCTTGCAAGTTCAAAGGGGAGCAAGAATAGATAGCTAATAGGCATCAGCAAAATTATTTTTAGATAATACGGAAACTATAGCTGATTCTCGAGGCTACCCCGAAGAGGATCCCTTCTAGAGGCTCAGGTTAGCTTATCAGCATGCTCATGCCCAGCTCACATTAGAGCTGCGACTGGTTAGGTCCTATGATAGAAAAGTACTTCAGTGGGCTCACTTGTTGTCTGATATTAGGACGGTAATCTGACACAAAAACTTCTCGACTTCGCTTCAGACGCTAAGGTAGCCTTGCGGTGACTAATGAGATAATACAACAAAGACAGTCCTCCAAAGGGTTCTCCTGTGACTGAGAGCAGTCATTGAGCTTAAGGCCTCTTAGCTGCGTGCGTATTCATAACTTATAATCTCAACCTGCAGTCCCGACAACAGAATAACAGTTCACCATTTCCCTTTCTAGAGCATTTGTGGTTTAGTGGTCTAACCTAATGCTTCTGCACATCTACTCTATTGTTGTGCCATCAGCAATTGAAACATCTTGAGATCTATGAATTCGTTTACCTATCAAGAGACGACTTGGTCAAAATCGTTTTCGTGTACCCTGGGGCTGTTTCGGTATTCGAAGGAGAAGGGTAGAGGTGGAGACTCAATCCCGAGTCTTTCAAGAGGTATATAAAGGGTTGCAGGTATATTAGCGTTTTTTACTTCGAAAGCATCAGCACATAATTTGTTAAAGCCACTGGAACGTACCAAACCAGGCGACCAGAGAAAGATGCCACCAATTCCATTTTGGGTCCAGCCGAAAACATAAACTCCATAAGAATAGATATATATGTCATGGTAGTTAAGCCTCTTTCGATAAAAGGTCGAAAACTAAGAACTGTTAAATAATCTTCCACATTAGGGGACAGGGCTTAATACTTGACTCGTAGTAGTACGATATTGATAGACTTACAACATACCGTAAAAGGAAAAATTCCAGACGGCAGATATCTCACCTTTGTCTCACACTAAATCTTCCATCGATAGTACGAGGTCTTCGATCCTAGATGGTAAAAACTTCTTATATCCGGGCTCTTTTCCGTCATTCATTATGGCACAAAATCTCTCCTAGTTGAAAGAAAAGGGATATGCAAACCACTGTTGCGCTACTTCGCGTATCTTTGCTATGATATCCTCTGTGAGAATCGAGCTTTTGACGGATGACAAATTCTATCAGGATAAAATAACCGCATATTGGCTGGGCCAAATTGAGAACGAAAATCACCGAAATTATCGTCGTAACTTCTCTCAATAAGATCTCTAGTTACTAAGATGGCTGAAAAATGGTCTCGAGGAGTTGTATTATTCCATGGTCTATTGTAGGCATTGTCATGTCTCAAGCCTTGCTCGTGTTTCGATATGGAGATCTCTGCGGGTGGTAGCAAATTCGCGTTCGAATGCAAGTCTACTGGAAATAAGCATTTCGGCATTAATAGGAAGCACTACCAAAGTAGTGCCTGCCACGATACCAATTGTGCCAGTCATAAATCTGACATGGTCGAGGTAGAAGGCGACTTACAATTGTGACATACCTCGCCTATGGGTACTTGCCTTTGTTAAGTATTTGAGTATTACGTATCGCATATAGCAACTTTTAAGCATAGTGTTAACGATAATTTTACGATGATTGAGATCACTGTAAGAATTCCGGTGCTAAGAGCTGGTAATTGTCGTGGTAAAAATGAGAACAAAACTTGTGCTTAATATTGCAGAGATAGGAAGTTTCAAGGGCGACAGGAACGAAGATAATATATACGTGCTGAAAGTAACTTTAGGATTCCATTGGGTCCGTCGACATATTTAAGTCATTTCAAAGATACTCCAAGCTAAGCTGGATGCCAATTGCAGGCTCTAAATGCAGTTGGCAGTAGGACATGTCCTAGCCAAAACAATAACAGCGAATTAGTTCGCACTCCTCAAAGCCCCAAGCTGTGCCATGTCGAGAAATATTGTGCAGCTCTTCTGGTCTGCTCTGCGCTTCGATCAGTAGGAATATCATTTGGGGGTTGATCGCGAGAACAAGCATAATGCTATATCGTGGTTGCGGAACTTACGTGGACCGTATATCGGCCTGGTGCACTGATATAGTCGCGCAATGGCTCACTGAAGGCACAGGAAGAAGAATTATGAGGGTCCAGAGGATCGGGCGTCGAGGGTTTGTTCAGAGTGCCGAAAACACTGTACCGTCTCGAAGTCATCAATATTGTGCCACCCATCGACATTGGAAGGAAGAGCCGGAAGTGTCGAGCTGTCGAGAAAGCCATCGTCTGCTGCTGTACTTTCAACACGAAGGCTACCGACTTCGGCCTCAGCCTCAGAGGCACATTGGGTCGTCATCGCCCAGTAGCACCATTGTAAATACATGGCCCTGTGTAGTACATCATTTGGAGACTTAACTGAATAAGAGATGTACGAAGCTTGTCAATGATCTTCTTGCGATTTGACTCGTTTGACTGTGCTGCCAATTGCTTGGTCTGAGCGACAACAGTATCCATTGTTAACTATTGGCTTAAAGGCTTGTGTTAAGATTGGTATAACAGTAACTCGTTATCAAAATTCTGTTTAGTCAGCTTCATTTGTACTCTATGGTGGCACATGAAGTATATTTCATGACTTATTTCAAAAATCTACTTGCAAGAAATTATTTATGCCAATTTATTGGCAATCACACCGTTTTACTTTGTTGGTGCCAATAATTTTGGCGGATGGAGCGCAATAAATAGGATTCATGTGATAAACTAATCGAAGTCTAAAGTACAATAAAATGAAGCTACAATGGACAATATATATGGGAATAAGGGCAAATTAAAGCTAGACCCCAATGAGCACGCCTGTGAATAATCCCAATTGGCAATATTTTGCTCGTGACAATAGAGAGATCAGCGATATTCAATTCAAATCAAAACCAGACATATTTGTTAATGGGTACTAGGCAACACTCTGTAGTTACTACCTAAAAAATATTTACAGTGGAAAAGAGTCCGTACTTATAGGCCTTCGAAGAGCCCCCTGCCACTCCAGCTCCAGATACCTTGCCATGTAGGCTCTAGGTCTCCCTAATAGGGGTCGTAATTGCATCTAGGCGGTCCAGGCCTACTAGGCTCCATAAATTCCAACAATATTGATGAGGGTGATATTTGTTTTGTCAAATGTGGATGTAAAATCTGGGAAGCCTGATAACGTAGTTTAGTTTACAAGAAAGAATATTGTGTATTAGTTAAATAGGGACTCTATTCATAAATGGCACTAGAAAGTTCTCCAGCTCTGAAGAATTGGCTATTTGCTGGTTCCTCTGATCGGAGCTTGTCGTAGATACCCCTCTATACCACCCTTGAATAGGTTATTCATCAGTTAAGAAACAGAGCTGATAATCTTCCCCTACAATAACCTAAATTCTTATTATTAGCAAATTGCAATTAGAGGGGAGGATGACCAAGCGACAAACTTACTCCTGTACAGCAAGCAGGAAACCCGTAAAAACTGGCTGGCTCGCCCTCTGCGTCGCAAGTACCTGTGGATGAATTTGGAGGGTCGAGGGGATGTGCATTTGTACCTTTGCCCATATCAATAATTGTACTAAGAACCGATAAGAGATTCAATAGGAATTGAGTACAGTTTTCTCCAGTCTCTGTCCCTTGGTGACCATTCAGTATTGTCTCGCAGCATTCAGGAATTGGATATTGTAGCCCCGTGATAGCTTTGGTATTGTTATTACACGTGAACGCGCAAGTGAGTTCTGAGAAAAGAACAAACATATATATCGTGGGACGCATGGCGATGTTTCGCTCGGGATGAACAGGGAGTTGTGGAAGGGGATATGCTCTGGCGAAGAAAAGAAGGAAAGAAGTTAGGCTCGCTCATACATAAATAAGAATATGAACGGCGATCTTTACTTGAAGCGGGTCGAGTTCCTACTGTAGCGTAGGTCGAAAAATAAATATCCTATTTATTACTTTGTAACACGAGGTTCCGATGGGAGCTGGACTTGGTATACAGGTTGATTTTAGTGGGGTAATAAAATGGGGTATGACCTTCACTGTTTCGAGTTTTATTTAAGGCTTCAAAACATGTGGGCAAAGGGTCACAACAACTTTGGGTGATTGCTAGAGGAGTTTGGGTTGTGATAAGAAAGCCTTTGATGTTTAGTTATACAGTAAATGGGAAAACAACTCCCTAAATAACATTCTGACTAGGCTTGAAGTGCGCCTTTTGACAAGCTTAGCGCTTACTTGTGGATCATTCAGAGTTACAAGGGTTCAAGGTGGAGTTGAACTTTATTTGTGGCATGTTTTACGGAGTGCCAACGATTTATTCTCCTTAGGAAGAAGCACCTCAGCCGGGAGTCCGAATCCTCGTAGATGAACGAAAATTGCTCAGGTTTTTTCGCCGCTTCCACTCTGAAAATGGCTATACGATAGTTTTTACAACGGAAAGGGAAGCCGTTAAGGGTCACCGCTTACCGCTCTGCTGAATGTTGTCATCCCCTTTTTCTTCTTCCCTACCTTGGTCATATTCCGTGCCTGGGGAAGAATGCATCCATTTAGAAGGTTACAATTTCACACGTTTCGGCCGACCGATCACTTATTGCTAACACTAATCTTCATTTTTTCCTACTCTGGAAGCGTCTAGTGTTCCCCTCTTCTAGGTGCAGCCGAAGATATAGGTAGGAAGGTGACATGTGGCAGATCACGTGAGCAGTACTCCCCGAGACATACACTACCTTTGGTAGGTAGTGCCTGGGTAACTCCATCACATGGTCGAGTGACCTAAATTGTGACTACCTGTCAAGCCTGTGATGGTTTATTATGGCCTGTGATGGCTAATTTTTGACCGCGAGAAAGCATTTCCTAGAGGAATTCGTGAAACAATGTAACGTTCCAACAATCCTCGGCAGATGCAAGCCGGCAAAAGAACAATAGACACTGTACTTACTTACTTGCATCGTCTAGTTTTGGCAGGTGCAAAGGTCAGTATCACATATATTTTGCACGTGGGATTGATGGTAGGCTTTTTGAGGTTGAAATTAGGTCCCGTTGCCAAGTAGAGATATCAAAGTTGCATAGATGATCTCATTCAACTTACCAGCACCTCATCTGTAAATCTACTATTAAAGGGAAGACGAATTCTTGGTTCTGCTTTCCATCATTTTCAAATATAACATATAACTAAGCGTCAACTCAAGAGATATAGGTGCTAATCCGAGAATCAGTTTGAGGGACAAATTTTCCATACTTTTATCACGATGAAGTTGTTTTACATCCTCACAGCTCTTGCTTTGAGCTCATTTGCAGAGGCCAATACTCCCATCGACTCTTCAGCCTTTACAGACAGCGAATCTGCGGCATTGCTTGCAGCACCATTATGTTCGTAGTTCAGATTGCACAGAAATTTAGACTGAGACAAGTGTCCCACACCCACTCAAAGTACTGCCCTTTCACAAGCAATAACCTTTTCCATAGGGCATTTCGATGAAAAAACATGCTTTCCCTCAGCAGCCGTTCAATCAGATGGCAGTCAAACTGCATCTCTCTCAGCAGACGATTGTGCTATCCTTGCCGCCTTAAATGCAGGATGTCCTGCACAAGCAGCTCAATTTGAAAACGAACAGCCATCTACACCTTTCCCAACTTACTACAGTGTAAGACAGTGCAGTGATAATTCATGGAGGATTGTATATGATGTGTTTTTCCAAAAGGTAGAAGTCCCGAATCAGACACTGACAGGGAAAACTGACAGGAATAGGATACTGGCCATCCATACGATGTAAGAGCGTTGATGGAGAAAATAAAGCTCGCTCTCTGAAGCTGTGCCCCTGAGACATCTCAAACAAGTAATGACTGACTACTTCTTGTGACAGTGGGAATGGGCAATAGTAAACTTTGTCCCAAATTCCGATGGCCTTTACGTCCGTGATGGTGTTTGGCTTGAGCAAGACGGAAACCACCCTTATACATCATGGGCAGATATTCCCAGTACTTTCGAAGAGTAGGCAGGCATCTTCAATCTTATTGTTTATCCATAATGACTTTGCACAGTGCGTCCGACACGGGATCAGACAATGTCGCCAACCTTGACCATCCCAAAGTTTACTTTGGGAAATGGAAACACAATGTCAACTTGGTTTATAACGACGACTATGCAAATGATTGTCTAGGGGCAATTATTGAAAAATCTGATTATCATAGTGATGATTATGCATATTATGCAGGGGATAATCTCGTGGCAGGCACGGCCGTACCTGGTGAGTGACGTTCTTTCTGAGGAATTGCTATAGTTAATATTTCATAGCTTCATATGACTATGGGGATGCGGACTCGACACCTGCATCGTTCGAGTCTGGTGGTGCATATGATATTTGTAACTTTACAACATAATTTCTGACTATACCAGGAGGATACATACAATAAGTAATAAGAGGCGTAGCAAAATACATTACTGCAAATGGTGAACTTAATGATGATAAGACAGGAAGATATGCATCTGATTAATATAAAAGTTCATTTAATACAGCATATACAGGTTTTCCGGTAAGTGCCTGAATCAACACGGAACAAATAAAATGCAAAACTTGAACAAAGGATTATTTCCAGAGCCTGATTGACGGGCCGATGTAAGAATTGCGGGGCAACATGGTTCAAATCCCCGAACACGCACAGTAAGATAGATTCTTCCCAACTGATGTTCCTTCCTTAGCCTATTAGTAATTGGTGGATTAATTGTATTGAATCATAAATATACTACGTCTTATATCATTTATGCCTAAACAAATTGGCCGGACAAGAGCTCATGAAATCTCTAGGTCACAACTGATCATACCATATAAGAGAGGATAAGACATTGAGATGAACTATGTCTGAACAACCTAGGTCATTCCTGAGCTTACTCTTAGTAACCTATTACCATGATTTATACTGCTTTGTTTTTAGTAGTGTTGCCCGTTGTGTCTGGTCAAGCTTCATTATATGGCCAATGTAAGTTGGAATAAATATTTAAATGGCGAAGCTGATAGTTTTAGGCGACGGAACAGGATGGACTGGGCCAACTGAATGTGTATCTGGGTCGTGCTGTACCTACTCGAATGCTTACTATTCTCAATGTCTTCCTTGTGGAGGGGGTGCAACTTCGGCCAGCTCATCATCAGTTTCGACTTCTGTGGCAAGCTCAACTCAGTCAGCACCTACAACCACATGCACTCTCCCGTCGACGTATCGCTGGTCCTCGACTGGCCCTCTCGCGAGTCCGAAGGCGGGGTGGGTATCGCTCAAGGACTTCACCAACGTTGTCTACAACGGCCAACACCTTGTGTATGCATCCGACCACGACGAAGGAACGAGCTATGGCTCCATGAACTTTGGCCTCTTCACGAACTGGTCTGACATGGCATCGGCGAGCCAGAACGCCATGAGTTCGGCCACTGTCGCGCCTACTCTCTTTTATTTTGCCCCGACAAGCATCTGGGTGCTCGCATATCAATGGGGTCCGAATACTTTCAACTACCGGACAGCAAGCAGTCCCGTTGATGCTAATGGGTGGTCATCGACGCAGCCCCTCTTCACCGGGACCACCTCTGGCCCTAACACCGGGTACCTCGATCAGACAGTTATCGGCGACGATACGCACATGTGGCTATTCTTCGCAGGGGATAACGGCAACATCTACCGCGCCAGCATGCCGATTGGAAATTTCCCCGGCAATTTCGGGACATCGTCGACGATCATCCTGAGCGACGCGACCAACAATCTGTTCGAAGCAGTGGAAGTCTATACTGTGCAAGGCCAGAATAGCTACCTTATGATCGTCGAGGCGATTGGAGCAAATGGACGCTACTTCCGCTCATTTACAGCAACTTCTCTGGGCGGTTCGTGGACACCACAGGCCACAAGCGAGGCAGCCCCTTTTGCTGGCAAGGCGAACAGCGGAGCCAGCTGGACCAACGACATCAGCCATGGTGACCTGGTCCGCAACAATCCCGATCAAACAATGACTATCGATCCGTGCAACCTGCAGTTCCTCTACCAGGGACAGGACAGCACCACAAGCGTGGACTATGGCCTTCTGCCGTACCGACCTGGTCTTTTGACACTACTGCTGTAATTTCTAGTTTACAAATTCCTTTTTTACTATATTGATAAGATATTTTGTAATTTGTAAATTGTTAATGACTCATTTAACACCCACTTAAAGTTGTACTTCTCATCCTGCATCAGAAAATTAGTTGGATATTATTATTGGCTGGAAGAGATTGGTAAAAAGGGGAAAACTAAACCGTTCTATTTCGTCATTTAATCAACCAACTAGTCTATATCCGAGGTTTAATCAGTTGAGCTCTTAGAGACGAGTCCTCTATAAAACGACCAACATTCATTCCATGGCTTTATTAGCAAATGTCACTGCAATTCACAGCTGGAGTCGAGAACGCAACAATCAAGATCGATTCATGCATGCAGGTATGCCCTTGAATTTCCATTATGCTTGCAGCATCCATGGTCTAATTTAACTCTCAGTCCTACCAGACCAGATCACAATATGGAACACCTCTCCACCTTCCCTATCTTAAATCTCCATCGCCAACTCCCGCACTACTACCAACAGCGAGAGAGAGAGAGGGAGAGAGAGAGAGAGAGAGAATTCTTGGAATCCAACAGTCGTCCTCCTCCGCGAGGATGGCGGGTTTGTAAGGATCGTAAGAATCGAGAGAGCATATGAGTGAGGAGGTTGTGGATCGCGAACTAGGACAAGAGATTGATCGTTTTCGAAAGATTTGTAAAGATCTGGTAGAGATTAGCGTGATTTTCCCTGGAGTTGTGTGGGATTCTTAAAGATATCCATCTACTATCTATTTATAAATATTACATGTAACTGCTGAAGTGGTCCCGTAAAAGATATTTTGTCTGTGGAAATAGGGTCTAGAGTCTGGGTGGCAAGGGATAGATATAATAGGGTGATGAAGAACTGTGCGTGTGTGGTCGGAAAAGATAACGACTCTTTAGAGGTCTTTGAGAAAGAGTTCGAAGTTAGGAAGTGAATAGGAGAGCTATTCTCATCAATGTCAGCCACTAGTTCCGGACTTTGAGAGAAGGATAAGTAAGTATAATATAATATATAATATATAATACAATATATACAATATATACAGCGGATTCTCTCGCTAAGCGAGGTTCCCCTGAGAAATAGAATAGTTCATACAGTTAGTTATAACCCCAGAGAAACATTGTGTTGCTTTCTTTTTCTTTTATTCCCTCCTTTGTCTCGAACAGGAGGTTCAGACCCAGACTCAGTGATGAATCTCTCACTGCATGAAAAAGCGAAGAGTTTGGGGAGGAGGGGTGGAGTAGGGGGGGGGTTTGAGAAACGCTATCTATCTCTGGGCGTGAGATAAAGTTCGGCAAGTAGCTTGCATTGAGGATGGATGGACAATTTAGTGAAGAGAGTATGGCGGATTGATTTATTGTTGAGTGAGTGAGTAAGTGAGTAAGTGAGTAAGTGAGTAAGTGAGTAAGTGAGTAAGTGAGTAAGTGAGTGAGTGAGTGAGTGAGTAAGTGAGTGAGTGAGTAAGTGAGGGTTGGATAATTGACTGGGGAGTCCAGAGTATGAGAGAAGGGATATAGAGCGTGATTATGGATTATGGTAGCGGTAGTAGTAGAGATGATGAAAAAGGGATAGAGTAATGGATTTTCCATTTAGTAATCTGAAATGCTCTGCGCCCTTGATTCTAAGACTTGTGTAGTTTGTTGTACATCCCCTACCCAACCTCTATCATACACCCTCCTCCTCCTCCTCCTCCTCCTCCTCCTTCACATATATTCACCCTCAGGGCACGCCCGTCCTCAACTGTACACCATGCCAGCCCTTAACCTCCTCCTTCAGCACCTCATTAACGAGTCTCTGTTGCTTCAGGATGCCCAAGCCCTCGAACTGCGCGCTTTTGATATTGATACTGTACATACTACCGCAGCCCCCAGAGATGTCTTGGACTTCGAGGGCTGTGGGGGAGAAGGCTTGGGAGAGTTTGGTGTAGACGGCGAGTTCGAGGGGGTCCATGTGGGAGAGATCGGGGGTGGGGTCTGAGGGTTGAGGTGAGGTGGTGGAGTAGGTTCGTGAGGATGGGTTTGCGGGTATACATCTTGTTGAGATAGAGAGATGTGGAAGAAGAGGGGATCGTAGTGTAGTGATTCCTCCTATCGGGATTTGAATTCGCATTCCCAATTGTGTCGATCTCGAAGTCATCCCCATTCTTAATCCCCTCAGAACTACACCAGTAGCCCTCTCCATTCTCTTCCTGCCTCCTAATCCTCCTTCCTGTTTCCAATCCCAGTATCTAATTCGGTACCTCGAGTCCTAGTTTCAAGTCAAATCTCCAATCCAGTCACTGGCCTCCGTTTCCGTCCTCAAAAAGGTCCGCCTTCCTCAGGAATGTAATCCCGCTTGCAAGTTACCCTCTACTTCTGGGGATCCTCGTCTGCACCCTTTTATCCCTTCCCACCCTGGTAGATGGCAGGTAGATGGTATGTAAAAGATTGATCGTTTTGCATGTAAAGATATGCGGCGAGTTGAGGGTTAGCTTGGCCAGACACAGAGTATATAATTTCGCTTAGTAAGAATCACTCCACTACTTGAGGGCCAGTGAGAGATGGGGAATTACAAAGCGGTGAGAAATAGAAATATTGCGACAGATGAGAAACTATCAAATTAACCCATAGGGTTATTCGGACTAATATCAAAGGACAAGTGATCTACATCTCGAAGTCTAGAACATAAAAAACGTCGGTCAAGTTCAACCCGCGAAGCGGTGAAATCCCAGACGCCAGCACACATCACATCAAATCAGGTTGGGAAAGATCACATATGCATATGCATTTCCATTCATCATCTTAACTCACTTGTGACTTGACTTCTTCCTATTTGCCGCTGCTCAATCTCCATCGCAATTCATGCATAGCCGAATCGAATCGACCGAATACACGAATCAGCCAGCACACACCTCGATGCACTCCATATATCGTAGCAACCCCCATCCATCATATCAACAATTTCCTCCCTTCAGTCCCCTCTCCGTCTCCCCTTGTCCACCACCGGCCAAACTTTTCCAGAAAACCAAACCAATCTCGCAGGCTAAGAAAAGCCTATCCCTCGCAAAATGCAGACCCAATTCCACTCCCTAAGAACAAATCAAGTTGGGGGGGAAAAAAGCAGATTAAAAAGAACCCATTCTATGTACCCGTAAGAAGGGTTGAGCTGAGTATTCCGCCGAATTGCAGAAGTCGAAGGAGAAAGTCGAAACCGAGAACGACATGCATGAAAGAAAAAGAGAGGGGGAAAAAACAAAACGCGCTCAAAAGTACAAGCAGAAAAGGATGCAGGAGGAGCTTTGATGATTAAGGATCATCCCACCACGCAGAAAATGCTTCAAAAACATCCCGGTATCCGTATATGCTGGAGACGTCGTATAAACATGTGAGCGGACATCGCTCACCCCATCTTCCTTTCGACCACACTCAGTGAAGAGGTCATCGATGTTTCCCTTGTCAATCGCTAACAGACAACAAGTCGTCATATCGTTGAAAGAGATTCGTTGTCGTTTCATGATACCGTCCATCGAGACCGGCTTCTTGGAATCAACCACGAATTGCTGTTGATGCATGAGTCTCGTGGGATAAAAAGCCACCATGCGGTTGGTATGGATACATCGGAGACGTACCCGAAACGAAGCCCGTCATTGGGGCTGGAGAAGCAGAACGTGGAGCAGATTGAGATGGAGACGTCGTGGCATCCTGAGTGTGCAGGGTTGGTGGCGACGTCTTCCTCTCGGCCATGACCGGTGAGTTATCCGCGGTCGACTCGGCCGATCCCAGAACGTATCCTTCATCGTTGCCTCCATCGTATTGACCCGATCTCAAGGTTCCCTCTTTCAATTGTGGTGAGCTCTTCACAGACCCAAACTACGGAAGGATTAGCACAACTAGTTCGCCCAGTGGGATTGGTGTGTACGTACGAAGCAGTATTTGTCCAGCAGCTCATTGTATGATTGAGATGCGAGCGAGGGCTTCTCCGTCCCTGCTGGTCGAGGCGAGTCGGGAGCCGCCGATCCGCTGGGAGCGATCACACGCGTATCCAGGGGCGTGGGTTTGAAGGTCGCTGGTTTCTTGATGGTGAGTGGGGAGGTGCAATCCTCGGCTTCGGGGTCAAGCTTCTGCTGCCTCTTGGATGGTTTCATCACCAGCCCACTCCGTTCTCCCAATGCCGAGTTTGCCGCGTTGATCGCTGCCGAGAGGGATGCCCCAAAATCATACCGGTTCCCAAACGCTTGTCCGTTGGGATTTGGGGCACGTCGCGTCAGGTTATCCGACGCAATACTAGCCGCGGATTTGACGCCCTTCAACCTGACGGTGTGCGAGTCGCCCAGGAACTCACTGGCCGGCTGCTTGAATTCGAGGTTGTACTTCTCGTCAAAGCCGTCGGCGAAGTCGTCAAAAGTCACCGGCATCGACTTGGGTCGCGCGGCCGGCGGCGATTTCTTGTTACTCTTGGGGAGCGCGTTGGCCGGTCGAGCGGCAGCGCCGATGGCTCCTCTCTTCCCATTCTGGGGTTTGGCCTTCTTCCGGAAATCGACCTGGAAGTTGGTGGAAGCGTTGTTATCCCAGTATTCTTGCCCATTCACCAGGTATTTCACGCAGAAGAACATCGTCTTGGCTTCGAGATTCGCTTGATCAGCCAGCTTGATATTAAAATTGAATCGATCGTATCCATCCGCGTGTTTTGGTTGCCGGATGTCATGGTTGTACTCAGCCACGACCTCCGATGTGGTCTTCCAGTAATCCAAGGTGAAGCGCGCGATGACGATCTTGTTGAAGGCCAGGTTGGCCACGGCGACGCTGCCGATCAACGTCTTATTATCTCCCGAGAGGAACACCCGCTCGACCCGGACCGGCTGGGCCAGCCGGAGGGGGGTCTGCGCCGGGAAGTTGGAGACCACGATCTCCCATTCGAAGGGGGGGGGGGTTCCTCCCCGCGTGGTCATCCACAAAGGGGAACTCGGTGTCGCTCTCATACGCTTCGACGGGGGACGAGCCGGCACTGACGGCCAAGGGGCGATCGACCTGGAGGAAGTGTCGGACATGTTCCAAGTGCGAATCGAAGTGAACGGCCTTGGAGAAGGTCGGGGTGCCCGGCATACTCGACGGTCTCCTCCGGGCGGATGACGGTCGCAGCGCCGGGCGCACCAGCTCTCCGGATTTCTTCCTCACCATCGGGGGTTTGCGAAATCCTCTGCCTTCATCGTCCGAGAGGGAGTCCTCATCGGATCCCGCCAGCGGCGTCTCGGGTCTCCTCAGGTCGATGAAGGCCACCGGTTCCGTGCTCGAGCGGCTGTGGATGATCTTGCGCAGACCTTCGGTGACTGCCGGCCCCGCTGGGTGATGGTGATCGTGATCGTGATCCATCGCCTCCGTCATGACCACCGAGAAAGCCTTGTTGGCGTCTCCCACCTTCTCGGCCGTCCGATTGGGCGAGGAGGACCGATTCTGCTCGATGATCCTGATGGCTTTCTGGAGCTCGGCCAGGTTCTCCAACTGTCGCCCTCTGGACTCCCTGGTCTCCTCATCGTCACTGGAGTTTTGTGCCGAGTCCGGCGGCGAGATCACGGCACCTGCAGGTATGGGGGAGTCGGTCACCGGCGGAGGGGACTGCCGCAGACTGCTCGCGCCCGTCAGACTGCTGCTGCTGCTGCTCGTCTCATTTTCTCGGTCGGCGGTGCTGCTGGGGGGGGTTGGTTGCTCTACCGCCGCCGGAGCCAACGACGGCGCCTTGATCGACGGGGTTCTCCGATGTCGGGTCAGGTAAGTTGTCGATCGAGGGAGTTCGGGTCTGGCGGCGACGGCCGGTGGTTTGGGAGGTTGGTATGAGGATCTTCGACTGAGGTTTGGGGATGGGGTGGCCGAGACAGCTGGGGATCGCTGCGACGGCGGCGTGTAAGGCATCCGTACGAGCGTGACGATGTCGCGCGGGATGGCGGTGTCGAGGTGTCGAGGTAGAGGAGGAGGAGGAGGAGGAGGAGGAGGAGGTATGGTAAAGCTACGCGACGAGATAGAGGGTCGAGGAGCCGTCTAGTTCTGGCTTCGCATTGAGGTGGCGAGCAGCAGAAGGCTAGAGAGCATATAGAATTGACTAGATGTCGGGGGAGGGTACACGGTCAGCCGTGGTCTCTGATGGAAGAGATAAATAAATTAAATCATGCACGGATGGATGGGTGGATGGATGGATGGATGGAGATGAATGTAGGGTAGCAGGGTCGAGGATGAGATAGAGCGTATGCAAACTTACGATATATGGGGGTGTTGGGGAAGGTATGTTGTTGGTTGGGAGGAAAGTTGACCACGGCGTATTCCAGCAAGCGTGCATCAACGTTTGAATTTTTTGGAAATTTTTGTTTTGTCTTCCTCCGAGTGGCAAGAGCGATCGAACGGGATAAGGGACGACGGACGTGCTGGGTGGGATGGTGCGGGTGCGGGTGCCAGGACAAAGTCAAGAAGCGAGGAGCCCGACTTATCTACCTGGTCCTTCGATTTCCGTGTTGGGGGGAGTTGAAGGTTGGTGTTGTGAATGAGGCCTTGGGGGGAAGCTGTTTCCGGCGAGTAACAAGTGACGAGATGACGTGCCGGCCGGCCGTGTCGGAGCGAACCACCTCGCTACGTCGTCGACCTCTTCTCGTGGGGATCTGGACTTGACGAGATACAATTGCTCTCTCCTTCGCAATGGACGATCAGGCCGAGGTGAAGTCTGCACGGAAAGGCTGGCAATGGCCTAGGGAAGAGTGGTGGAGGAGGAGGAGGAGGAGGAGGAGGTGGAGGTGGAGGAGAGAAGAAAGGCGGATTTACGATGGGGACGGGTTGTAGGTAGTGAGCTGCGCTGTGAGTGGCTGGAGAGGGGCCGGGGGTGGTGCGGATAAGGAGACGTGGAGTGTGGTTAGAGCATGCACATCCAGACTAGGGGGGGGGGGCGATGCGCATCAAGGATGGGGGGGGGGATGAATAGCGCGCGGACGATGGATGATGAGTAGTCAACTTGTGTAACTGCTTTGGTATCTGGCTGCGGCAATGCAGAGGAAGATGAGATGAAGTAAGATAAGTAAAGACGGAGATGGAGATGGAGATGGTGAGGACGTCCGGGGGGAACACCACTCAACTAACCAACAACCGGTGACTCCTATTTGAGATGATATGTTATGCTCTGTTGTGTTGTGTTTTTGTGTTGTGTTGTTGTGTTGTGTTGGAGATTTCCCATTCAATTCGTGGTTGGTCGAAGGGGTTGCGTGTTGGGCGACCACGGAGGGGACGGGTTCGGGAGGTCGTTGGTAGGGGTTTTGAGGGAGTGAGAGCGTTCAAGCGGATGACCAAGGTGGGTATGGTGGGTATGGTGGGTGAGGTTGACGGTTCAAGAGCAACGGCGTCAAGGTGTATAGTAGTATAGTAATATATGATACAAGTATGATTCAGCCCAAGGAATGGGGATTACTGGATGTGGTTTGAATCATAAGCCCCATGTGATGACAAGATAGATAGCAGCAACATAAAACAATAAATATATGATACTGCACTACAATATATTGTATTACAATACACTTTATGACCAACCCAGGTATTCCCACCAACACGCAAACCCCCCCCCCTTCTCCCCTGGAATCCCAGCGCTTCCCTCGCCCCAAGTATGGTATGATGTCTGCGGTGCCGGGGGCTTTGACATCAAGCAGCTCGCCTTCCTGCACCCCCTGCCTGGCCGGCCATGCTCGCTATTTCCAGACCTCCAACGACCTAGACCGGTGCCCGCAGGGGGGGGCTGGACCGGCGTACGGAGACAATATACGTACGACTTCCCGCGATAAGACCACCATCCCCACCACACACACCACACACACCACAGACACCACAACACCCATCGTATGTCCATCCATGCCAAGATCCCATCTAGGCCCCACCGCCCAAACCACCAAACCACCAAACCACCAAAACTGCCAAACTACCAACGGCAGGAAACAGAGACCGCCGGAAGAAGCATGGCCGCCGTGATTGGAGGGGGCCGGCGTGGTTGGGCGGGCGGGTCTCGCTTGGCCAGAATCTTCCAATTGCAGCGACAGGGGGGCTGCGGCGCTAGGGAACCGCTAAGGTGCGCCACACAGCTGGTGAGATGCCGCTAGCAATGTTTAGTGACGCCGCTAGTCCCCAAGCTAGCCAAGCTAGCCCGGGGGCATGCTTGCAGCTGCATCTCCCAACAAAGTGAGTAAGGAATAAGTGCATGATATATGATTTGAGTGTCCAGGGGGAAGGGGAGGGGATGGAGATATATATGTATGTATATATGTATGTATGTATGTATGTATATATATATATATATATATGTTTGCACGCATGCATGCATGTCCCTTCCCTTCCCTTCCCTTCCCTTCCCTTGCCCTACCTAACTTACTTGGCTCTGTGTATATATTGTCTGATATAATATGATATGATATGATATGAAAAGTTGTGAAAATGCCTATGCAATGATAGGGAGGCTGAGCCGAGCAGGAGGGATTTGTAACAGCTCGCTTTTTCATTCCCAATTAGAAGCAGGAGAAAAGGGAAGGGGGGGGGGAGTCAGCTTACCTCCCTACCCGTACCCTTGGTAAGGCTGAAGTTATCGACATTTATTTTTTTTTATATGGGCCTGTGGGTCTTTGGATCTCTGGATCTGTGGGGTTTTGTAGATCCGTCTATGATGCATTCGGGAATCCAATTTATACGTTTTATTTCTCTAGTTAATTACTCGGAGCTTCGGTCTGTTTTCTTCTTCTTTTTCTCACTATAGTAGTGATTGAATATTTAAACAAAACCCCTCTTTATCATACATACCCATCCACCACTACTTCTCTCCTTACTATTGCAAATTGCACATATGTAGTAAGCTCGCTTAACTCCCTTATTCGTCCTGTGTGACATTTACGTACTGCAGTGAGAGTGAGTAGGCGCTGTTTTTATGTAGATATGGAAATAGTGAGGCTACACCACCCCCAGCCCCTCACCCTCACCCTCACCCATCCATAGAGCAGGAAGAATAAAATGTTACATTGTTTCGGCCGGAAGGATTTAGGATTCGCGTGGTGGAGGGGATAAATCAGCATCCAGATCGCTTAGCTGGGTAAGGTGACTGCCTGATTACGAGAGGCAGTTCTACAATAGAATTATCAGTTTACACCGAGATTCAACATCCTGAGCATACCATAAATGAATAAAGACTTCCGAATTAAACTGATATACAAAGCTGAACTTGATATCTACTCTCGCTCTCGATTTTATAAATTCCCCCTCTTATCCTGTTCCCGCTCAATAGCCTCGAATAAGCTCTTGAAGTTGCCGGCTCCGAAGCCGTCGAAGTTGTTTCGTTGGATGATTTCGATGAAGACGGTGGGGCGGTCCATGAGGGGCTTTGGGTGAGTGGTACGTTAGTTTTGTGTGTGAATTTGTGTATTAAATATATTATCTGATGATATTGACCTCTGCAAAGAATGGGAGTAGGAGTGGGAATGAAAAGGAGAGGGACGGATGGAAATGAAGGGAGAACATACCTTAGTAAATAATTGTAATAAATATCCCCCCTCATCAAAATCGACCAGCACATTCTCCTCTCTCACTCTCTCGAAATCCTCTTCTAATTCCATACCTACACTCTTCAATCTCTGCCTCATAGCCTCATAATACGTAGACGGCACACTAATAAACTCCACCCCTCTCTTCCTCAAATTTCCCACCGTCGTCAAGATATCGGTGGTAAGAAGCGCAATATGCTGTACCCCTGACCCATTATAGAAATCCACAAACTCTTCGATTTGGGATTTCTTTTTCCCGATCGCGGGCTCGTTGATTGGCATTTTGACGATTTCATTGGGAGATGCCATGACCACAGAATTGAGGGCGGAGAATTCGGTGCAGATGTCTTTGTCGTCGACAGACCAAAAACGATGGAAGCCTAGGCATTTTTCGTAGCTGTTTTGCTTAGCATTAGTTCATTCCATTGTTTGGTATTTTGGGCTTGGAAAATGATTGAATTCTAGGGGGGATAAAGGGGAAAGACTCACTAATCACACGCCTCTTCCATTTCATTCCAATCCTGGTTCCCCACACAGTGATCAATCATCTCCAGCTTCACTTCGGGCAAGAGACCCTGCAACGGATCATATGCCTCGAAACCCCTATACCCCGGTAGGAACACACCTCTATAATCCCTCCGCTCAATTAACGTATGTGTCGTATCACCATACGTCCTAATCCTCGCGATCTTCACTTCCCCCTCCCCTTTCGCGCCTCTTTCCACCCTCGGCTCAAACACACTCACCGCACCATTCCGGACCGCCATCTCATACACGGCCTCCACATCCTCGACTTCAAACGCTACGTCTTTGACGCCATCACCATGTTCTTGGAGGTGCTCATGTATCTCTTTTAATTCCTCTCTTTCTCTTTCACTCATTCCGTCATTCTTTCCTTTTCTCGAGCTGGCGGCACGTAAGGCAGATGTGAGGACGAAGATCACAGCGCCGTTTGACACGACGTGTGAGGCGATATGTCGAGATCCAGTCTCGAGACCACGATAGGCAAGGGGGGTGAACCCGAATCGTGTTATGTAGAAGGAGGCGGCTTGCTTGGCATTTCCGACGTACCAGGTTATGTGGTCATAGCCGTGATATGCGTCTTGTGAGGGAGTGGGAGGGGGCTGGGCGGCGTTGTGAAGGGGGATGGATTGCCCATTCGATGTGAGGATCGTGGAGTTGCGAGGGGAGAGTGCGGAGGGTGCCATGGTAATGAGATATAAGAGTAAGAATGAAACGAAGAGATATTGCCCCGTTAATTTGTAATATACCGCTTCAAGCAATACTGAGAAGGAGATGAAAGAGAAACCGAAGATCTCTACTGTAAGCAAGTTTAACTGTAGACTTCTTATTCTCCAGAATGGAAACTGCCATCCAGGAATCCAGATCAAAGGAAGCTACAGACCTTTAATACCCACCTCGCCGTTCTATCAGATACCCACACTTGCTGATCTCATCCATCATCTGCCAGCATTAGCCAACTTACTCTTCGGCTTAACAATCCAAGCCCACCACACCAGCGCCAACCCAAGCAAACCAAACGAGAGCATTTGACAGAGAAAGAGGTTGTGTGGATGCACGAGTACGAATGACGGAGTGCGGAATGTTGGTCTCGGCTTAAGATTGCAAAGCCGAGGAGAACCGAGTCGAAAGTTAGGTATTCAGCAACTTCCTCCTCAACCTTATTGAATATAGATAGTAACTTTGCCTTCTTGCTGTCAGAAGAATAGGCAATCTTTTGAGATTCCTTTTTCATCCCTCGCACACTTCAGAAATCCTTTCTTTGTTTCTCTTCTTTTTGGAGTCCCAGTTGAAGTATCAGCATCACGTGACATATGCATACCTCTCCTATTATCATGGCAGCGAGCCCTATCTCAGAAACGCCATTGTCACCACCCTCGAAACCCAAGTCAAATTCAAAACTCGCACCCTCCGACATCGCCATTCTCTCACAAATCTTCGATCCAGAATCCGCTCCCTCGTCACAATCGCTCATAAACCCATCTCTACCAGCCGATCCTCAGATCCCCTCTCACGTCCTGTCAGAACTCAAAGCCACCGAAGTCTCCGCTATCCGACCTATCGAATCGTCATCTTCCAGCCTCTCCGAAGATCAGAAAGATGAGCTGTTTGAGACATCTTATGGCATATTGTCAGAGTTGATTGAAAGACATCCGAGTTACGCGTCTGCGTATAATAACCGCGCTCAATTGGTGCGGTGGCGGTTCGGGGAGGGGATTTTCGTTCCCGGGGAGGGTGGGAATGAAGAGAGGGAGAGGTTGGGAACGGTGATGCAGGATTTAGAGCGCGCGATTGCGTTAGCCTCGACAAGTAGAGAGCGAGGAGAGGGGGTTTCGCAGGAACAGGCAAGGGTATTAAGTCAAGCATATGTACAGAGGGGGTTGGTGTATTTGGGGCTAGCAAAACGACTCAAGGGACCCGGTGAAGGGCGGAGTTCTGAAGGAATGGATGCAGAGAGGTTGGAGGAGAAAGCAGGAAGAGATTTTGGTATAGGAGGGAAATATGGCAGTTTGGTTGGGAGACAGATGAGTGTGCATTTGAATCCGTATGCGAAGATGTGCGGAGGAATTGTAAGAGAAGCCCTGAGGAAGGAGATGCTTGGTTTGGACGAGTAAATTCATCTCTTGGATAGCGAGGAATGATTCGGGGAACGTGTATTGGAGGGTGGGTTTTGAGGACTAGCGCTGGGAGCTTAATTTGCAGGATATTATCAATTTCTAGAGAGTGAGCCTTGCTCGAGATTGCTTTGCTTATCCTCGAATTACTCGAAATACCTGCCATGGTGGAAACAAAATCACTTGAAACTCCAGCAAGACGTGTAGGAGACGGCAAAGACAGAGGAAAGATGAGTATTGAGTTTGGTACCATATATCAAAAGCCAATCAAGCCATTATCCAGGAGTTTCAGGCTACTCTAACTGTCATATCCAATGACATAAAACAAACAACGCAAAAAAAAAAAAAAACTAACACAATAAATATCCTCAAATAAACCTTCATCCTGACTCCCAAAATCTGTATACTCCAATCGAATGCAACATGCAGGTCCTGCAATCCAAGCCGGCTCACAACCCACCAAAGTCCTCCCATAGTGATATATATAAGTAAATGCTACCAAGGTATAAACTTTGCAATCTAACATATAAAACATAATACCGAAAAAGATCGACCCAGCCCTATCGGACCTGCCGCGCAAGAATGAAAATTCATGTACGCATTAAATGAAATAAAATGATAAATCAAGATAATACCGAACGCCAATGATAGAACCAGTATCTGGATGTAAATAATTGGAATGTGATAAGAATATGAGACCCGATTCCGCCAAAGGATACGCCTTGCGATAATTATACATCTGATGGTAACAAAGGAAAAATGCAAGACGGCTTCGTCGTGGGTTGAGCGAGATTTGAACTTCATCATGAATTGATGAACGATATTGGAGTACGCATTATATACTGCTGGCCCTTCGATGTCTGTGATGAATACTCACTCTCGCAGTTGAGTAAGAACCAGTTTCACTCTCCGCAACAGCCTCCTCGTTCTTGGCGCCCTCGTCAAGGTCATTTGACAAATTTCCCATACTGCCAAAGAGTGGGCCCGTAGTTGCAATTTCAAGTTTCCCAGTTTCTCCAGCAATAGCATCCATTCTATTCGCATCGGAGCTTTCATTTGCCGTTTCTCCCGCCCGATCTTTATCCCAATTTACCAAAGCCAATTCAGACCACTTTTCGTCAAGATCCGTGTCCTGCAGTGGATACTCGAAAAATATCCACGCCCTTAGTTTTGAAGATTCAAATGACGAGTCCTGTACCCATTGTAAGAGCCAATTATTGATATAGGCCTTCTTATCACCGAAATTCGTAGCATGCTCTTGATATTCGATATGTTGTGCGGCAACACGAAGAGGGGTTCGATCACGTACATCTGCTATGGATGCCATCACATCTTCGATCAAGGCACCGCAATATTGGTAGACTTGGTCGGATTCGTCAAAGAGTCTTTCGGAAATGCATCGGTCTCGGAGGACGAAGAGATCGTCTTCAACGGCGTGAAGGTTTTCAAGTGTATCTTCACGAAGTTTCGGAAAATCGGCGAGGAAGGTAGAAGTTTCTTGGGAGATGCCTATATTGTATCTCCTTCGGAACGATACCTCTTCGGATAGACGATGGTAATCATCCTCTAAATTTTCAAGCTCCTCATTCAGATGTTCTGCTTCTAACACTTTGTCCAGATATTCTTGCACCAGGGGATATTCCACATTGAGAGGAGCGCCTTCATTATCTGCAGGGCGGTCAGGTTTTATGAGTGGCGACATTGGATCGTCAAGCCGGGACTCGTTCCCAGATGGAATGTCGATATTGTTGTGACGATAGAAATGATCTTCTTCTTCCTCGAGCTCATATTCCTCGTCGTCTAATCGATCTGCCAGTCGATCATAAGCTGCCTCAGCTGGCCCTAACTCGTCTTGCGCTTGTCGTAGTTGCCGATGGTATGGTATCAGTTCTTTGAGGTCTTGCGTATTGCCTAAAGCCATGATCTCATCTAGCTTTCTCAGCAACTGTGCTTGAGTATCGAGAACCACATCCCTCAAGGGTTTTATGATTCCCCTCTGAATTTTGATCAAGATTCTTGTCCGAACAGCTCTACCACGTAGGATCCCAAGTCGTTCCTTTGCTCGCATTTGCCGAGCCTGGATGTCGACATCTACCTCCGAGTTATCATCTTCCCCAACCTGGTCTCCTCTGTTCGAAAAATAGGCGGAGTCTTGTCGCAGCGGTACATCCGCGCTCGTACTGTGCGAGGTCGATCGATGGTGAGCAACATCTCGGCTTGGACTTGATGGTGGAGATTCACGATAGAAGGTTCCTCCCCGGCTTCCCGCCGCAGATTCAAGCATTTCATTCTTCGGGATGTCTGGTACATGACCGTAATCACTATCCTGTCGAAGAAATTGTCCCTTGGGTGAAGAAGTATCCAACGCGGATTCTTCCCCGGCGGTACAAGATGTGGGTTCCCGGTGTCCTGAGATCAAACGCAGAGTCTCTCTTGCTGGTGGCGTAACCCGACACGTCTGCGCCTGTGGAATAGGGGTGCCCTGGGCCATAGAACAAAAAGGCCTCGCAGATTCATAGGGCCCTCGATCACGCGTCCACGTATGGAGAGTATACCGGTATGAGCTATCGATCGGGTGTATCTGGCGATCTACATTTGAACCGGCGCTTGGAGGAAGTGCATGCCAGCGGGGGGGGGGGGGGAAGGGGGAGTAGCTGAGGATAGGCGCGACAGCACCGCCCAAGAGCGTGCGGGCAAGATGCCTGGAAGGACGAGCAAGGACGAACAGAGCCTCACTGATTCATTTCGTGCCCGTAGCCGTGCAATGCGACCAGGCCCATCATGCTTGCTCCTGCGCAATGCGACACGGGAGGCGTGGGGAGATTAGGAATGGCTTGGCTGCGATAGGTAGGGCCCGTCGTACTCGTGCGAGGATGGCAGGTGTAGCTGGGGGGGTGTCAGAGTGATGCGCTGAGAATATGATGATTGGATGGAAGAGCAGACGGGGCTATGCAGTAGAGTAGAGGTCGAGGACTCGTCCGGGGTGCCAAGCGCACACGGGGGGGAACTGAGAATTGAGCCGCGCCCCTTCCCACCCGAGCCCACCTCCATCCACGTTCGGACGGGCAGTCACGACGCACGGCACACGCGGCGTCAAGTCAGCACCACTCACATCTAGTCAGCTTCCTTCCGCGTCCTTAGTCACCTACTACTAGTGCCGTAGCACCACGGGTCACGGGAAGGGGAGCGATGAACTAGCGCTCATCTATCAGGCAGGGCCAGGACGGTCCTTTGCTATCTCCCTCTCTCTCCTCCACCCCCAAGGCAATGGGGGGCTCCCAACCCTCCAAATGCCGACATCATCCCACGTCCTACGCGGCCTGGCTGGTCATCCAGTCGCATCGCGCCATCGCCAGCCACCTCCCCCAGCTGCGGCCCGCGGTGTTGGCGGACACGCTTCTTTTCCTCCCCATGCATCAGCAAGCAATACGTCGGGCCTGGAGGGGCGCCTATCATAACCCCCCCCATCCCCCCCCCCCGCCTGATCTCGCCATGATGCATCCTCCTCCAGCCGTGGGGAGGTAATTCTGCAACTCTGCATCCCAACTCGGCATCGGCGCCAAATCACACATCCGTCCCCCGCAGCTGCTCATCCTTTTCCTCCCACCGAGCGACGTGGTTCCTACCCCACCATGCCCGCGCAGCGGCAGAGCCGCATTCTCTCGGATCCCCAGCAGGGAGGATAAAGCTGACCTCCCAAGGCCAATCGCCGTTCGCTTTCGTTTCCCATACACCGCCTAATTCATGTCTTCCCAGTGGGTACTGGAGCCTGAGACGGGGCGACGCTACATACCATGGACTGATGCGGGTAAGTCGACCTTCTCCCTCGGATAGGCCAGGCCGTGCTAAACCTGATGTCAAGAGGGGCACGAGTGGAAGGACTACCAGGAGTCCTCTTCCCAGTAAGCTACAGATTATATTTCACGGCGCGGCGCGTGCCGATGGGGCAAATGCTTACTATCTCAGAACCTCGAGCAATCATGTTCAGAATCTGACCCCGAGATTCGAATCCTCGTCGACTCGACCGCCGTCGGGGCGAACTCCCTACATTGTCAGCTCGGGTTCCAGAGCTCGTCCGTCGTCGACTCGAGACCGACGAGGCTCCGATGCAATACATAGGCGACCAGACACCATCCCGGAGGAAGGGAGTAGGCCAATCAGAATCCAAGAGTCCCCCGCAAGATACAGCCGCTCTGTGGCCAGCACCGGGGGCCCAGGAACGAGGTACAATGACTCGGGAGGATATGCCAGAGAGTCGAGGAGTCATTATGATGATCAAGGGACCAGTCAAGAGGACCCAAGGTGGCAGCCAGATTCAGCCTCGCCCGACTCTCTGGCTGAGGGAGTTCGCAGGTTAAGCATCAACGAGGTCATGGTCAATGCGGCCGACCGTGAACCCAACTATATTCCATCTTCGGTCTCGGGTTCTGGTACTAACTGGCCGTCAACATCAAGTCCACAGCCTGTAAGCGCCTATTATGATGACAGTGCTCGACAGGATGCAACGCCCCCAGCCAGGACGGATTCCATCTATGGAGACAGGAGCGGGAGAGGTGGCCCAGCAGGACAGGAGTCGAAGTCTCAAGACGGCGGGGCTTTAGAGGATCCACGCCGTCATGTGAAGAGCACAGATAGCAAGGCGGAGAGGCTTGACAAAAGTTACAAGGTTAGAAATCATGACTATAAGAGTTTCTTCGTGCCCGGGCGAGTTTTCAGTACGCTGTGGACGGATCCTTATGCTAGTCGAACGAACAACGGGGACAATACTTTTGAAAGTTCGATTAGTATTGTGAAATATAATGAAAGGGTTCACACCAAAATACGCAGATTTGTTGTGGTTCGACAAGGAGATCGTTCCTGTACTTGCCTACCTGTCACGACTTATGACCGAAAAGGCCACACAAAAGCCGGCATTAATCTTGATGAGCATGGTCATATTTATAGCCATGGCACCCCCCCCAAAATCCATGGCATCAACAAGCAGCCATTAAAAGTTGTGTTATTAAATGAGAAAGCAAAGCTTGATTTATCCTACATTAACTATGGAAGGGTCTATACGGTCAATACGAATGTCAAAGTTAAAGAGCTTGGAGAGCTAGATCCGAAGTCCCGAAAGCTTCTCCGCAAATACTACAATGAAGTTATGACGGTACAAGATGAGCCTTCTGATGATCCAATGTCCACGCCTCGACCACTTCCTGTGCTTACTGGAATTGGTGCCGCATATACGGACAGTCAGTCTACTACTCGGGGCTCCATGTCTTCGACGTATGCCGGGTATACGGCCCCTGTGGCAGATACCGCGAGATACAATTATTTGACTAGCCCGGCGTCTAACATTGCCACTCAAGGCTTAAACGATAGCTACTATCAAACTCCGCCTACTTACGCACCACCTCAGAGTTCAGTATCGCAAGCTTCGACCAACCGAAGTAGCTATTTTCCCGCCAGTGGTTCCGCCAATCCTCCTATTCAATCATCCCATACTCTCACTAGCTCATACCAATCTAACCCCCCCATCACCAACCAATATACACTCACCAACCAATATTCAAGCAACTTTGCCTATAGTTCAGCTCCTCGTTTCTCGACTGATGTTGCACGTACAACACGTGATCCCAGTGCTACTAGTGTTTCAGACTCCTACCAAGGCGGTGGCCGGTCCCAGATCAATTCAGCGTCTGCTTCTAGCCATCTCCCTCCTGTAGACACAGAAGAAATCGACCTTCCAAGTACGGCGGAAGTTCAAGCTTCACGTAGCGGCCGAGATAGTGTCTCGAGAACACACAGAGAACACCGGGACCGAGAACGGGACAGACGCAGGAGATGATACGCACTATCTTCTTCTATACCTAATTTCTTTTACCAATGAATATTATTTGATTGGCCAGATCTCAAACCTTGGTCAACTCAATACGTTCCTTTTGGCTTCACTGCTGAAGGTTACAATGACTGTTCTCAGAACACCATCTTCTCGGAACAGTTAGGCATTGATTTATCTTTTTGGGTAATCATGCCATGGATTATATTATGCGTTCTTTACCTTGTCTGGGCAGCATTTCTTCTCCTTCGCGGTTTGATTTGTTTCCCGGTGGATTTCGATTATGTCCATTGTTGTGTGTGGAATGACTGACGACTCTATACTTTTTTTCTTTTGCAGAATGATGTTTGTCCATTGTCAGCGAAATTCTTTGAAGGCTGTCTTGGTACACATCCGGGACAATCGGTCGCTTTACCGCGAAAATCCAAGTTTTGGATTGACCACTTATGGTCTATTCCATTTGTCAATGATCTAGGTGATTTAACGAATTGATGTCACAACAGTAGCACACAAATTAGCTTACAGCACAGGGGTTTCTTACCGACGTTTTNTTTTTTTTTTTTTTTCTTAATTTTAACTTATATAAATCGTTATAAAAATTGTTAAAAATTTAATACTTTTTTTGCTAATATTATTACCGGTATTAATATTAGCTAGAAATTTTTTTAAATTTTTTTTTTAAAAATTTTTTTTTAGCGNTNTTTTTTTTTTTTGNTTTNTTTTTTTAAAAAAATTTTAAAAAAAATTTAAGCGCTTATTAAGCTTTTAGAATTTTTTGAATTTTTAAATATAGCTTTTTATAATTTATTTTTTTTATATTAAATCGATATTTAAGTAAGCTAAACAAATAGCTAATTTAAAAAAATTTTATTATTTTTATTAATAAAAAAAAAATAATAGCTTAAAAACTTAACCTAATTTTATTGCTATATTAAAAATAATAATCCTAAAAAACTTAATTTTTTTTTTTTTAATATTAATTAGAAAAAATTTATTTATTATAAATTTAATATATTTTATTATATCGGCCAAAGCCCTAGGCATAACGTTTACTTTTGCCCCAATATTTATTATAGCTTTAAATAATTTTCTTTTTTTTATTAGGACCCCAAATCGTAACTGCGATTCTTAGTGCTAGGATTATATATTTAGCTTTAATAAGATTTGTAATAGCAAAATTTATAATAGTTTTCTTAATATTAAAAATCCATCTTTTATTAATCGTTAGTATTTTTTAATTAAAGCGTTAAAAAAAAATTTAGCTTTATTAAAATATATATTTTTTTATATATATAAATATTGCTTTTTTTTTTAGGTAAATATTACTTTTTTTAAAGCATTAACTTTTTTTTATATAATAAGCAAGCATTAGCTTTTTTTAATTTTTTAATTTAGATTTTATTTTAATAATTGGAAAAATAAAAAATTTAGCTTTTTTTTTTTATTTTTTTTTTAATTGTTTTAAACGCTGCAAAAAATTTAAATTAATAATTTATATTTTTTTCGAGCTATAATATTAAAAGTTTTGTTAAAATAAAAGTTTTTAGCTTTTTGGCTATTGCCTTTATTTTTTAGAAATTGGATAAGTAACAAAAATTCTTTGTTGCCTCAAAGGCTTAATCGAAGCTAATTCTTTTTTTTTTTTAAAAATAGCACCTCGAAGTTTTTCGTTTTTGGCATAAAATTCTTTTTTATTATTTCCAAGTTTATTTCCTTTAAATTTTTTTTTATGGGTTCTATTTATTAATATTTTTATTATTTATATTTATATTAGAAATATTGCTTTAAATATTTCTTTTATTGCCTAACTTAGAAATTCTTTTTTTTAGCTACTATTTGCTTTTTTAATGCTTTAAGTTTTTTGGCATATTTAAAATTTTCGTTTTTTTATAATTAGTTTTTTGGCTGCAATTTTGCTAATTTTTTTTTTTATTATTATATTAATATTATTAATTTTTTTTTTTAAAATAAAAAAATTGAGGAAAACTTTTTATAAAATAAATTTAGATCGCTTTTATTTTTTATAATTTTTATTAAGCTAATTGCTCGATTTAACAGCTCTTGGCTTTTAAATTTTTTAATAATTATATTAATAAAAAATTAGCTAATTGGGTTAATAGGTTAAAAGTTTTATTATGCTTTTTAAATATTTATTTTTATAATAGCAAGCTTGCTCTCGAAAAAAACTTGCTTTTTTTTATTTTATTTTAATTAGATCCTATGCCGAAGCAATAATTTATTTTTTTATTTATTTAATTTACAAAAAATTTTGATTTAAGCGTAATTGGTATGCCTTATATTTAGGGTTATAAGAATTTAAATATTATTAATTTTTATTAATTTTGTAAATATATTTACGTTCGCAATATTAAATAATATTAAAGCATTCGTTTGCGTGCAAATAATTTATTTTTTTTAAGCTAAGCTTTTTTTTAATTTATAAATTTTTATTTTTATATTTATAATAAAGTTTTTTTAGATTATTTTTATTTCTTCGATTAGCATATATTATATTAATATTGGCCATTAATTTTTGGGATAAGAAATTTAAATCCTAAATAAAAAATTAATATTTATTATATTTTTTTTTTAGCTTGGACTTAATGCACCGAATTTTTTTTCCAGCTTTTTTAAGCATATTATTATGCAATTAATATTTAATTTTNTTTAGTTTTTCNNNTAATNNATTAATTTTTAAAAGNTTTTTTTTTTATTTTTTTNNTTTTTTTTATTTTTTNNNTTTAATAAAAAAAAATATAANNNTTTTNACAAANATTTTTTAATNNAGCTNNATGNTTATTAAAAANATTTATTTTGTTTGCATAANAAAAATTATAANCCTTNGNATAATAGCTTNTAAANTTATAATCGTTAACNTTANNATTATATATTATTGGCATAGAAACTAAAAAATTTCCCATCGGTTTTATAAGTTAAGTTTATTAATAAATTATTTTTTTTATAATATTCTTTTAAATCTGCCTGTTTCCCGGGGTCGGCTTTTTGATTACCTATATAAAGCGCTCTATTTATTTTTATTTTAATGCAATTTTTTTTTATTATATTATAGTTCCAAGTAGCACGCTTGCTTATATTTATTTTTATAAGAATATATTTGATAATAATTTTTTTTTTTTAAAATTTTTAGGAAGCTTTTTAAAAAACTTAAAATTTTTATTTAAAAAATTTAATTTTTTTTTATTAATTAAATCTTAAAAAAATTAATAAAACTAATTAAGGAATTTTCGAAGTTCAATATTTTCTTAAGCGGCTAATCTGGAAAATATTTTTAAGAACGTTTTAATTCTTTTAAAAAACTTTATATTTTATTAAATATATTTAGTTTTTATTTTCTGATAAAAGCTAGCCTCGTCGTATAGGTTCGTAATATAAACAGGGAACAATCAAATAGATTTTGTATAAGGCTTATTTATATATCGAAAAATTTTTTTTACGTTTAGCTTTCCTAACAAGTTTATAGTTCGCTACAAAAAAATTCCAATTTCTTAAAAATACCGAAATGTTTTTTTTATTAAAATAAAAAATTTTTTTATTAATAATAAATGGAACTGCATAAATTATAATTATTTAAAATTATTTTTCTATTAATATTTCGATTAATAAATTATAACTGCCGAATTTTGATATTTTTTTTTTTAGGTTATTTTTTTAGATTTTTAAAATTTAAGCTATTTTTGAAAATATTGTAATCGAGTATCGAATAAATTAATAAAATTTTTGAAGGAATATTTGCTAAGCTGGATTTTTTTAATAAATATGCTAAAAATGCTGAAACGTTTCAATATAAAGTTTTAATTGCAAGTTTTAATAATAATAAATTTTTTAAATATTTGCGTTTAAAAAATATTAATAATTAATTTATTACTTGCTTTTCTTTCTATTCTTTTCTTAACATATATCTTAATATAATTTTTCGTTGCCGTAAATATCGGAACGAAAACTTTAATTTTTTTTAATTTTTTATTTTAATATTTCGAATATTAATATTAATTTCCGTTCGCTTAAAAAAAAGATTTTTTTTATTTCTCGAAATATTAGCATATTTTACCTATGAAATCCTAACAAATAAGACGGTATAGCAAGCTAAAATTAATAGCTTCAAATTTATTATTAAAATTAGCAAAATTAAAATTAGAATTTCAAAAATTTTCTTTTTAAAAATTAATAGTACCAAAATAAGGGCCCTATTAATTCTTTTTTTTTTTTTTTTTAATTAATAATAAAAAANCCAAAATTTTATTAAGCTTTTTTTTAATATTATTTTATTTTGTTAATTTCGATTATAGTTTTTTTTTTATATTTGTTTTTTAAATTTTTTTTTTAAAATAAAAATCTTTTTAATTTTGTTAATATGCTAATTGCTTATTGTTTTTTTATTTTTATATTTGCTATTTTGGAAACTATTATTAATTCCAAGCTTATATCGAAATCTAGCTTAATTTTTCAAATTTATTAATATGCATTTAAATATATTTATTTNTTTTATTAATTTAGCAATTTATTATTTTTTTAATAATATTGTCTTTAATTTAATATATATAACCAATATAATATATTTTTAAATTTTATATGTTTTTTTTTTATTTTTTAAATTATTATTATTTAATAATAGTTTTTTTTTATAAATATTTTTTTGCTTTAGCTATTTAACTGCGAGAAAGAAATTAAATTAGCAAAATATTTGAAAATTCTATATAAGTTACTAGAAAAAAAATATAGAGGGGTTTTAGGGCTAAATATAATAAAATCAAGAGCTGCAACTCGAGGCCTAAAATAATCTTTGATAATTAAGCTTGAAAATAATTATTAAAATATATAAATAAGATTATTTCTAATATTAATTTTATTAATTTATTATTATAATTAAATATTTAATTTTGTTGGCATAATTTTTTATTTTTTTTTGTCGTTTCTAATCTTTACGCTTTATATTTTTTTTTTTAAAAAAAGCTTTTCTTCCTAAATATAAATATTAAGGTAAAGACCCTTGCAACATTCCAATCTTATTTAATTTCGCTTATAATAAGGCAAGGGGCAATTCCCCTGCCATAATATTTGGAAAATAATTATGCACAAAAATTAAAAACGCATAATTCCTATAGGCCTCGATATTTATTTATAAATAAACTTAATATTTTATAGCTTTGTTAAATTTTTAAATATAGCAATATGCCAAAAAACTAAGTATTAGCATAATATTTCTATTTTGATAAATGTTAAAAAACTTTAATCTCGAACTTATAAAATTTATTATTTGCGTATTTAAATAATAAATAAATATCAAAACTTTTTTATATTTATTAAATTTTTTTTTTGCAATTAATCGCAATTTAAAAAATTTATAAATACTGCTTAGCAAACCTGCTTTCAAAGCTTTTAAAATAATTTTAATTAATAAAAATAATAAATAAAAATTTAAGCGATTATAAACATTAATAATAAAACAAACTTTTATTAAATATTTTATTAAAAACCTAGCATTATTAGCATAAATAATGCAAATATAAATAATGCTAGTTTTAAGCAATAAAAAAAAAATTTGCAATAGCTTTAGTAGCTAATTATATATCGGCTGCATTGCGAAATTATAAATTTTTTAATTAAGGCTTAGCGATAGCATTGCCTCGATATTATAATATTAATTATAAAATAAAATTAATATCGGAAAAAGAATTATTATATTTAAAAACCTATAACTTGTTATTAGGCGAGCTAAAGATTTTAAAAAAATATATCGATAAAGCATTAAAAAAAAAAAAAATTTGATTATCGTCGAGCTTAGTTAATGCATTTATTTTTTTTTATATTAAAAAAAAAATAAAAAATTAAAGCTTTGTATCAATTATTAAAAACTTAATATTATTATAATAAAAAATCAATATTTTTTACCATTAATTAATAAAATGCTAAATTAATTAAATAATGCAACTATCTTTTCCAAGCTTAATTTTATTAACGCTTATTATTATATAAAAATTAAAAAGAAAAATAAATAAAAAATAGCCTTTCGCATTAAATATAGCTATTTTAAATATATAATAATGCTTTTTGGCCTTACCAACGTATTAGTAATATTTTAAAATTATATTAATTATATATTAAAAAGCTTAATAAATAAATGCTGCGTTATATATTTAAATAATATTTTAATTTTTTTTAAAAATATAAAAAATTATTAACGATATATAAAAATAATAATAAATAAGCTATATAACTATAAGCTATACGCGCAGCTTAACAAATGCATTTTTTATTAATTTAAAATAAAGTTTTTTAAATTTATTATTAATATAAAAAATATATAAATAAACCAAGATTATATTAAAGTTATTCGCGATTGGCCTCGATTTAAAATCTATCGTAATATTTAAATATTTTTAAGCTTTTGCAATTTTTATAAATATTTTATTTTTAAATTTTTTTATATTGCAAAACTTTTTTATTTGCTATTAAAAAAAATAAAAAAAAAGCCGGAAACCTAAATTTATTTATTTATTAAAATAAATAATAAAATAAAATTAAGCATTTTGATAACTTATTAACGCATTTATATTATAATTTATTTTGCGCTATTACGATTCATCGAAATTATGCCGTTTGGAAATTAACGTATTAAATTTTATTTTAATTAAAATTTTATTTTAAAAACTTAAAAATAATTATTAGTATTTTATCGTTTATTATAGCAAAAAGTTTAATAAAGCTAAAATAAATTATTTTATTTATAATAAGAAAATAATAGCAATCGTTTGCAGCTTTAGATATTGGAAATATTATTTGCAAAATGCAAAATTTATTAAAATTTAATTAAATTATAAAAATCTAACGCGCTTTATAAAATAAATAAATTTTAATAATAAATAATTAAAATAATTTATTTATTTAATACCATATAACTTTATAATATATTATCGAAAAAGCAGCTTAAACCCAGCCGATAAATTTTTAAAAAATTTAATTATAGCGATAATTGCGTTAATATTTTTATTATCGAAACTTATGCTTTTAATGCAAAATAAAATTGCAAAAAATATAATTTTTTTTAAAAAAGCAAATGCAAAATAATATTTTTATTATAAGTTTTTTTTAATAATAATAATTTAATTATTTAATCGAAAGCTATTGTATTTTTATGGTTTAGTTAGCAATTTTTTTTCTTATAGCAATTTATATAATGCATATCGATTCGCTTTTATTTTTTGGTATATATTGTACTTCGCAATTATTTTATTAATTTATTTTTTTATTTTTAAAATATAATAATTCCGAGCTAATTTTTTTAAATATTTTCGCTATTTCTTAATATTTTTAGGTTAATAATTTATATTATTTCTTAATAAATTAATATTTTATTTTTTTATAAAATATATATTAGGCTATTATAGCATATTATGCTTTTACGAATTTAAATTTTAAAAATTTTTAATTATTTTTTTTAGTATTTTTTTAAGCAAATTTGTTTGTTTTGTAATTTTTTTTAATTTGTTTTTCTAATTTTTAATTTTTTATTATTGCAAATAGCAATATAATTTTATAATTATATTAAAATCCTTTTTAATTTTTTTTTAAAATTGCTTTGGGCCTTTTTATAAGCTTTCCAGCGTAGTTTTGCTTTCTGCTTAAAGCATTTGCTTTGGCGTTTTCGGATTTTTTTTAATAAAGAATTATAAAATTATATATTAATAAAATTTTTGCCTAATATATTTATTTTTTGTTTAAAATTTTAATTATATTGAAAGTTGCCAAGTCTTTATGGTTTGTTCAAATTTTTATAATATGCATTACTTTTTTTTAAATAAATTTTTTATTATTAAAAAGCTGTTATTATAATTAAGTTTCGCAGGTTATGATTTACGAAAATAGTAGGTTATTGGTTGCAGTTTATTGTTCTTGCTTTTTTAGCTTAAGCATATTCCTATAGCGAAATTTAATATATTTGTTTCCAATATAATAAGCAGGTTTAAATTAAATATTTTTAATATCGGCAAAATTATAAAAACTTTTTTTAATTATTTGAATGCTTTTTGTTTTTTAATATTTTAATTAAATTTATTTTTTTTTATAAATTTAAATAATAATCCGGCTATTTTAAAATATTTCTTAATAAATTTTTTGTAATAATTAGCGAAGCTTAAAAATATTTATATTTTTTTAATTGTTTTAAATATTGGCTCTTTTGTAATTGCTTTAATTTTTTTAAAATTTATTTTAATTTTTTAACATTCTATCATATATTCCAAATATATTAATTTTTTTTTTATAAAATTTATATTTTTTTAATATAAATTAAAATTGTATTTGTTAGCATATTTTTAATACGGTTTTTACGTGCTTTATATGCTTGGCTTTGTTTTTAAAATAAATAAATATATTATCCAAATAAACAATTACGAAAATATCAAAATATTAATATAATTTTTAATTAATATTTTTTTGGAAAATTGCCAATGCATTTATTAATTTAAATAATATTATTAAATATTTGAATAATTTTTAGCGTGTTCTAAATGCTATTTTTTTACTTTTTTTTTTCTTTTTTATTTATATAATATTATATGTTTCGCGAATATTAAAATCAATAAAAATAATTGCTTTTTATTTTTTGTTTTATAATTTATAAATTAAAAATAAAGCATAGCGATCCTTAATTATTTTATTATTTATGTTTTTAAAATTGATATAAAATCTTAGCTTTTTGTTGGATTTTAATACAAATAATTTTGGGCTTATTGTTAACAATATTAATAATTTAATAAATCTCTTTTTCAAGTTCTTATTAATATATTTTTTAAGAATTACTAATTTTTTAATTGATATTAAATATATTAATTTAAAAGTTAGCTTTTTTTTTGGTTTTATAAATATTTTGTGGTTTTATAATTAATGTTTTGGAAAAGCCTTGCTTAGTAATCCTTCGAGGCATAGCGATTTATATTTTTTATATATTGCTAATATTTGCTTTAGCATAAAGGCCTAAGTAAAATCCTTATTTTTGTTCTAATAATTTGCATATATTTTTTCCAGGATAAATAAATCCCTTCTAGTTTTTTAAAATGCTCTGTAATCGCTTTCATACTAATATTGATTTAGCAATAATATTTTTTTTTTGCCAATCCACCTGGGGATTATAAAATTTTAATTAAGATATGCCGAAAATTAATTTAAAAGTTTTTTTTTTTTTTTTTGGGAAAAAGCCCTGTTTTTACAATTTAAATTAATTAAATCGAAGCCAATTTATTCGACGTATTTTTCTTCCGTTTTTATTAATGTTGGTTCTGTTTTATAAATTATTTTTTTATAATTCGAACTTATTTTATTGTTGTTCGCAAAATATAAAAAATATAATTTACTTTTTCGTTTAATTCTTAGCTTAATAATTTAAATAATGCTTTTATTAATAAAATTTTTTGTTATTTTCAAATTAATCAATATTTATAATTTTCGTTTATTAATTTTGACGTTTAGAAATAATTTTTTTTTTGTTTTCGCCACACGCAAATATTCGCCGCATGGATTTCTAAGCTTTTTGTAACTATTTAAAAGTGGCCTATTGTTCCCGAGATTTCCTAGTCTTTTTGGCTTTATAATTATTATTATTATATTTTTAAATATTTTTTTAATAAGATTGCTTATTTATATCAAAGCTAATAGCTTATATTATTTTTTAAAAAATAGTAAATTATGCAATTATTATACGAGCAGCTGCTCTGTGGGGATTTTGGAATGGTCTATAATATGGGAATTGCTTAATAAGCTTAATAATAAGAGTTCGAATTGGAAATTAATTTTGGCTTGACTTGAGGGCATATAGCTAACCCATAGCCCTCTATATATAATAAAATAAAAGCTTCTAGGGCTTTCTATGGCTTATAAAGCAGTATTAATAATATAGCTTTCTAGTACTTTCTATTGCTTAGAAATCCTATATTAATAATATTGCCACTTTGCCACTTTGCCACTTTGCCACTTATATTACCAATTATATAATTACTAATCATAATACTTAATTAGTAATCCAACAAAATAAAAATAAGATTTATAGCCGTATTCGAATTTTACTTATAGCTAATAACCTCGAATCCCGCTTATAGCTAAATCCTGCTTATAACTAATAATCTCGGTTTCCGCTTATAGCTAATAGCCGTTTCCGGATTTTACGTGCTTTATAGATTCGTTAAGATTTAGCTTAGGTGTCGGTAACGTTTTCACCTTACAAATATTTATAATTAATTTTATTTTATTTAATTTTTATCCCGTCTTATTTCTATCCCGTTTTATTTCTATTTAATATTTATAATTAATTTTATTTTATCTAATTTTTATCCTGTCTAATTTTTATTTTATTTTATTTTTATCCAATATTTATAGCTAATTTTATTTTATTTAATTTCTATCCTATCCCAAATTAGTTTCGTTTGTTCAAGATAGAACAAACAGCCAATCTATAATAAATATAAGTGGCTTTATATGAGTTATTAGGAAAAAAATATTAATATAAATAAATTTATATCTTGGAACTATTTTTATTATTAGATAAACCAATAAATCACTTTTCTCTTTTTTTTTTTAATTACCCATGCAATTCATTGCATTTGTACACCTAACAATTCAACATTTTTTTATATATTTTTTTTATTTTTTATAATTTTTTCTTCAGCTTTATATTTTTTAAAAATTAATTATTTTTATTTTTATTTATATTTAATATTTTCCGCGTAATATTCAAATGTTTATATAAAAAACAAGCTTAAGATTTGTTAATTAATTGTTCAAATAATTAATAAATTAATATATTTGTTATTAAAATTATATTTAAATATTTGTAATAATTTATTACTTAAAATCTTATTAAACTAAAATTATTAAATTGAAATACTTTTGCGAAGTTTTTTTTTTCTGCCCAATGCAATTGCTTTTTTTTTTTTAGTTTTTGCTATATAAATTTATTAAATAAATTAAATTTTGTAAAGAATTCGCATATTTATTAAAAATCTAAAGCTTAAACATTTATTGCTTACATAACCAAGTTTATAATTTGTTAAATTATTAGGTGTACAAATGCAATAAATTGCATAAATAATTAAAAAAATTAAGAAAAGAAAATAATATTAATTTATTTATTTTATAATAAAAAAATTTAAAAATATAAATTTATTTATATTTATATTCTTGCCTTGATGACTGATATAAAGCCATTTATTTTTACTTTAAAGAACCTATATTGGTACTTTTATATGAAGCTTTATATATTATTAATATATTATTAATATTACTTATCTAATTTCCATAAATTAATTGTAATTAACTCTTGACATAAAATTTTTTTCAATTAATATACTTGCGTAATTAGGTTTGAAAAGCTTGTTTGTTAATAAAAATATCGTAATAATTTCTGTAATTCCTAATAAATTAATTATTTAGAAAAATTAATTTTCTCAATTAATTATCTAAAAAAAACTATCTTTTATAATAATCATTTGAAGAATTATACTTGCTACGCCAAAGCATGTACTAATCTTTGTACTAATCCGGGCAATATTATTTTAATTAGTAAAATATTATTAATATATTAAAATCGCTTTTTTTATTAGTACAAATTTGCTTTTTTATTAATTTTCAAAGGTTTTCCAATTAATATCAAACTTTCTAGCAGTCGCAATAATATTAGAAACCTCCTAATTTTCCAAATTTGCAATTGCTTCGAAAATAATAAAGTATTGCGCATGGTAAAAATTTTTAAATATAAAGTTGGCATTTTTGGTGGAGTGGCATTTTAAGCGAGAACACGTGCCGCTTCCCCTGCGCAGTAGCCCTAATTTGTTTTGCGGGCTGCTTAAAATAGCCCAAATTATTATTATAATTAAATACAAAATTTGTTTATTAAACATATCAAACTCTGTCTGGCATTTGGCTTCGTGGACTTGCAGGTAAGCGACCTTTTCAATTAAAAAAAAAAAAAATATAAATGCGAAATGATAAAAAAAAATTGGTGTGTACTAATTGCGAGCACAATGCCTCACAATGATTATACCCAGAATCCTCGGCAGGAACCAGTCTGATCGCTTCTTCCCCTAACCACATTTCCCCACATAATTATTGAACCAATGCTAACAATTTAATTGTTGAGGTATTTTTTGGATCTAATTAGCCTTCATGGTTTTTCTCAATGCGAGCTCAATCGCGACCGCACGGCCGCCGCATTATACTATAGATCCTCTCAACGTCATCTCTTTTTATATACCAATCCCTTTGAGCTTAAGAGTTTGATATGTTTGTTTGATTTGGTCCCCTCTCGCCTATTTGCCCCACGTTTTTTGTTTTTCCGATCTGAACATCAATCGCTAATAATATTTCGCCACAAGCCGACAACACACAAATCGCATCCGAAATATATCGCGCAATGCCATCCTACGGATCACAAACGCTCCCACAACAAAGCCACTACCAGAGATACTCGATTTGCTATCCAAACAGCTCTTTGATTCAAGGTTCCTTATGCCAATATACAAAAAAAGCTCAATATTACTAGAAATTAGATCTATTTTACAAAAACCTATCTTTTCACACCCAAAAAATCGTTATGTGGCCGGCAGCCTTTAATTACAACGCCTCAAAGAAATCGATTGAAGGAATAACTAGAACCAAACCCCTTACACAAACGATTATTTTGGAAACATATCTTTTGCGTTGCTGATTCAACAACTGATCTAAATTATCCAGGCCCCAAAGCTATTTCGATTACTTTGCGAAGATTAAATTATTGCCGCCAAATGTCAAAAAAAAAAAAGGATTTCTCAGATGATCCAAATATATGGAATTTACGGCTACAATTTGCAGAGATTGGCAAACGAATAACTAGAAATAAGATCTTAAATATCGTTTTTTCAAACGAAATGTGGCTATGGGAGGGGCACACACTATGTCTTTTGTTACAGTTTAAAGAAATGGTTCAGATCGATATGATGCTTCAAACCTACAGCATAAATATTCTAAAACATTGGCTTGGATGTTTTATAAAACAATATATAAAAAAAAAGAAGGGGCCAGTTTTATTTTGCGAAAAAGAGTGGGATTTAATAAATTCTGAGCAATATAATCAATATATATTGCCTGGAATTCAAGCGTTGATAAAGAGAAAACCAAAGCTTATTTTTCAATAAGATAATATTTCTTGCCATCGATTTCAATTAACTTTATTGAACCTCGCTGAGCAAGGAATCAAGATTCTTTCATGGCCTGCCTTATTCTCCAGATTTGAACCTAATTAAGCATATATGGAGGTGGATGAAGAATTGGATTCAGATTCATTATTTTGAGGCATATTACGCTGTGGACAAGATTGATTTGGAGAGACTACGGCATATTATTATTTCAGCTTGGGAGGCTGTACCAGAAAGCTATATAGAGACCTTAATTAATAGCTGGTGAAGACGTTGTGAGGCCATAATTGATGCTGAAGGAGGCCCAACCAAATATTAATCAGATTATAATTGGATATTAGATCTTGTCTACCCTCCTACTAGTGATTATGAATCTCCCTGATTGACCCCCTGGTGTACCCCCTGGTTTTCTTGATTATTAGGAGGGGGGGATAGTATGTGTGCTCTGTGTGCTTGGGTATCCTAGCAAAGGTTATTTATTATCGATAAAATGATTTTCTTAGGTACAATAAAATATTTCTAAGAATGCATTTTATGTTTATTTATGAGTATGTATTTTATAAGTGCGCACACAAATCTTTTCGCGAAATTTGTGTGGGTTAGACCGATCTTTAAAAATTTGCACGCAAAATTATTTTTCGGAAAATAATTTTTTGCTAAAAACAGTTGCGCGCACGCTTTGACCGGAACAGAGGTCGGTGGGTATATAAGTAGAGGGGCTTTGGTCTATTTGACTTGGAGAAAAAAAAGAATTAATCTTTTTAAAGCTTTCTAGGCGCTGGACTGCTGTCCCTCTACTCCATGCATATAATTCTACTTTATGCATGTAATTCTCGGTGGGTAGCAGTACCTGTGTAAATCGCCCAAGTAGAAGCTTTAGGGCTTTTAGGCTTGGGCTTCTGGGTAGCTCTGGTACCTGCGGCCCCCGAGAGACGCGCCGGGGAGAGAGAGAGGAGTGCTGCTGTGCTAAGGTAACTCGCCAAGTAAAAGCGTAAGTGTCCTAGGCTTTTGGGCGGTCTCAGTAGGGTACCACTCCCCCCTCCCCTGGCTCTCGGAGCCGCTTCTAGGTGCTATAGCAGGTACTGCGCATCGGTATAAATCGCTAAGTAAAAGTTTTCGGGCTTTTGGGTGGTTCTGGCGTAGGCGCGGCGACAGCAGCCCAGGCGGCTGATAGGGGAGAAAAAGGTGTGTATAGGCAACTATGCTAGAGTAAGACGCCAAGTAAAAGCCTTAGGTACAAATGTTTTTAGGTGGTTCTAGCGATACAAAGCCTTCCCTTTCTCGAGGCTCAGGGTATGCTGCTGGCATTGGTGTAAGTTGCTAAGTAGGAGTTTCTTAGCTCCTGGGTGGTACTAATGCTGGTGGTTCCCTAGGTTCTGATACCCTAATTTTTTGTATGTCAACTCATGTGTATATCCCTGGACGTATTGAGATATTTGGCTGCAATTCTTCTTAAGGTTGCTGCTGGTATAATCTCAGCGCACCCCAGGTACCCAGCACTTTGCCCTAACAAGATACTGATTTACGAAAAAGTATGTGTAGCTTGGATAGGCTCTGCTAGAGTCTGTAGATGGCTGGCCTCTGGCTATTACTTTCTGCAAGACAATTAGGAGCACACCCTAGCTGGTATCCGCTCCTGGGCGTGACCAGCGATAAGGATCCTTTTCCTCAGGGACGCATATCACAGCTTGTAATAGTATCCATGCCGGCGCTTCCTGTAGTGGACTGCGCCTTAGGGAACTCAATAGGAGCAATTGGATGGCTTGCAGAACCCTGTTGACGCCTTTTAGGCTCCAGGTGTCCTGTAGTTGAGGTGTACTGTACACCCTCTACCTAGTAAACATCTGGCCTCTCCGGGGAGTTGCGGCCTTGTTCTACAGCAGGCCGTTAGGATAGTTACCTGATTGATGCTGCCAGTAATCATCAAATGCTTGTCTCAAAAATTAAGCTATACATATCTAAATATAAACAATTATATTGTGAAACTGCAAATGGCTCATTAAATCAGTTATCGTTTATTTGATAGTATCTTACTACTTGGATAACTGTTTCAGCGCTTCCTAAAGTGCAGTAACCACTTGATCAGGGAGCATCAGACGGCCTTCCTGCAAGGCAGCCTGATCAGGGACAACATAAAGCTTATACAATACATAGTGGATAAGTTCAAGAAAGATGACAGACATAGGACTTCTCTTCCTAGATTAGGAGAAGGAAGGCCTATGATCGTGTCAGTCTCACCTGGATATAGGCCTGCCTGCAGAAGTTCAAGTTCCCCAAGGAGGTAATTAGCGAGATCAAAATGCTGTATTACCGGGCCTGTGTCACCCTGTAGATCAACAGGCTCAAGGGACTGTGTACATGTACCTCCTGAGCAGGGGTTAAGGCAGGGAGATCTGCTCTCCTGCATCCTCCTCATCCTCACGATCGAGCCCTTTATTCAGACACTGATCTACAACGCTGAACTAAGGGGTTTGCAGATACGACTCAGCACAACAAAGGTGGTCTTATATGCAGATGACACCACCATCGTTGTCTGCTCGATGCGCAAGATCCAGGTAGTAGTGGACGTCCTCGAGGGCTACAGCATGGTGTTTGGGACCAAGGTCAACTGGAACAAATCCAAGCTGATGCTCATCGGGGGCCTCACCACCCTCCAGGCAGATGAACTTCCTGTACTGATCGATGTCTGGCAGAAGGGAGATGCGTACACCCTATTGCAAATAGGCTATTATGGGTGCAAGCAACAATGTCAACATTATTACTCGAAAGCTAAATTACAGTAGGATAGACCCTATTTTTATAGTGCTCTTCAGGGCCCCCACTCTTGAGCCAACAGGCTCCAAGGCCCTAATCCTACGGGCTACTTTAGTTGCCTAAAGTTAATTCCCAAGGCACCCTCTGAGGGCCCCCCTTTGCCTACAGGGTAAATTGCACATAGGCTTACCTTATGCCCATAGGGCAGCCCACAAGCTAGCTACCTTGTACTAGTCGAGGTTTGCTACAGGGCATTAGGCCCCTATACTCTACAGGTACTAGGGACCCTAATATAAGAATTCAACACACCCACCTGGGGATCCCAGTGGGGGACGATATCCAGCCCGCCATCAACATATATTAGGGAGGTATGATCACCAAGATAGCACAGAAGATGGAATTCTGAATCAAGCTACAGGTATCCCAACAGGCTAGGGCACAGATAGCGACCATGCTGCTGCTGTCCCTCCCCTGGTACAGGGTGGGCCTCCTCGGCGCATTTGGAGGGGCTTTCGAAAGGGTCGCAGCGCTCTGGCAGGCGCTGGTCTGGGGTAGGCAATACGCCCACATGCGCACAAGCAGCACCTTCTCCCCCGGGAGTACAGAGGCCTGAAGCTCCAAGACCCCCTCCTGATCGCAATGGTCCAGGCCATCGCCTGTGTTATAGCCTTGCATGCAGCCTTAGGCGCGGGTTCGGGCTACCCTAAGCAAGGCCACTATAAAGGGTGCCTCGCCCTGAACTTTCACTTCTTCTCCCTTAGAGCACCCATCATCAAAGAGATTAGAAACTTGTTATAGACTGCTGTCGAGGCCTCCATTTCCAGTATCTTGAGAGTATATCATTATGCCTGGATCTGTCGGGTGAAGACAAAACCTGAACTCCCCTGGGTACAACTCGCGACCACCCTCTGCCAGGGAGCCTGCTCTGTGGGGATCTACCCAGAGAAGGCTGACACCCTATAGAGGCAGAGGCTAGACAGCGTCCACCAGAGCGCTATCTACCTTCCCTTCATCAATTACTTCTAGGGGGCGTGGTGGGCGCTGCTGCGGGCCCCTGGGAGCAAGAAGTGCGTAGGGGCCTGCCTTTGTTGGTCCTAAGATGTCCACACAGGTTCTCGGTGTCTGCTTCTGGTACTACCTCGGCGTGTTCGAGAGAGGAGGGTCCCTCTGGAACCGAAGTGTTGGGGCGTGGACAAGCGCTGCCTGGAAGAGGATTGCAAAGGGTTGCTACAGTCCTATCGAGCAGGTAGAGGGGGCCTCTGGGGGCCCTGGGAGCCAACGACCCAAGATCCCGGGTGCCCCTTTTGAGAGTTACGTCTTCAAGACAGCTGTTGGCGCTTTTTGTGGAGGGCGTCCTGCGACTGTGGATGGCGGCGCTTGAGGTAATAAACTCGGCCAAGGCCAAAGCATAGTAGCGGTTACTTCCTATATATCATAGTCGGATATAAATAGCCCTAAATCTTAACTGGCCAGCAGATGCCCTACAGGTAAAGTCCTGCAAGAAGAGCTAATGTCTTGCAATGTTATTATAAAAATTTCTTGCATAAAACTTAATTGTTTGAAATAATAATATATAATTAAGTAGCAATAACCTTAGTAGCCTTGTTGTGACAATTTGCTGAGCCTTTACCTGCCCCTGACTAGATTTTTGAGACTTCATTTGTGCCCACAGGCTTGTCCTGGGCTCAAGAGGGAACATGGCTGCTGGGCATACATAGGGTAAATTACATGTAATCTACTCTATTAGAAGCGACAGGAAAATTCTAGGAAAATAGGGGGCAGAATAATCTATTAATAAACTTGATCAATTGCCTAGAGGAAGAGACCTGGGTCTCTTACATATAAGGCATTTTGGTTTCGCCACTTTTGACTGAACCTATTTTGTGCATAAGATAAGTTAGAGATAGGCTCCCTAAACAACCCTTAACCAAAACCTCTTATAGGGCCTCAGTCCCCAAACAGTCCCTAAGTTACAGGGCCTTAGTACCCTAGCAAACTCTTACTTTACAGGGCCTCAATATGCCCAAAATGTTATAAATTATTTTAATTAATTTAATTTACAATCTAAAAAATATATAAGTTATTTAAGATAAAGAAAAGTTTATATATTATTGATACAAAATAGTGAACATTTAACAAATAAAAGATTAATAAAAATATAATTATTAAAAAAAAACTTAATTTTTTTTTCGTGATTTTATCAAGAATTTTAAATTTTAATTTAATAATTTTTTTATTTAATTTATATTTTCAAATATTAATTTAATTAGTGATTAATTTAGTAATAAAGAACAAAAAATTTTCTAAAATTATATTAATGCTTAATATATTAATTATAAATAATAATTATTTTGTTAAAATTTTTTTATTTTTATTTTAATATTATAAATTTTATTATTATAATCTTTATAAATTCAAATAATGTTAAAAAAAAAATTTTTTTATATAATCTTTTCTTATATAATTCTAATCAAATAATTTTTAAGATTTAAATTTTTTTTTATTAAAAAATATATAATTAAATTATTAAAATTATTATTAATTGAAAGATTTAGTAATTTTCTTTTTTTTATTTATAAATCAAAAGAAGTTGGCTTTTAATCAAATATTTTTATTAAGCTTTTTAGCTTTAAAACAAATTATAAAAAATTTAATTTTTTTTTAATTTTTTTTTATTTTTCGTTTTTTTTTTTCAAATATTAATTTAAAATAATTTAATAATATATATATTTTTTTATTATAATTATAATATATAATAATTTTTTTTTTTATTTTTTTTTTAAAAATTTTAATTTTGTTCGATTAATTCGTTTAATTTATATAAAGCTTTTTTTTAAAAAATTTTTGGCTTCGTTCGATTTGTTTAATTAATAAAAAGTTTTTTTTTTTAAAAAATTTTTTTAATTTCGTACGATTGCTTATTTAATTTATTTGTTTAATTTTGCTTTAATAAAAAAAATTATATTTAATGCGTATCGAATTTTATAATTTATTAAAAATAAAAAATTTAATAAAATTAAATATTATAAATTAAATTATAAAAATTTTAATTAAATTTTAATTCCAAAATTTTCGTTCGTGGGAAATAAAATTTTTAAATATTTTTTCCAAATAAATTCAAGCTTTTAATATGCAATAAATAAATTTTTGACTTGCGTATTACCTAATCTGCCCTAACTTCTCAACATAATAAGCTATATTTTTAATTAGCATTTTTAATATTTGTAATATATTTTTAATATTTTGCAAAATAAGAACATAATTGTGAAATTAAAAAAGATATTTTTTAAGCTTTTTTTTTTATTATAATTTTCGAATAAAAAATTATTGATTTTAATTTTAATATTATAAAAAAATATTTTATAGCGATCCGCGGTTTCGCCTTTCTTAAAATATTAAAAGATTTGGAAACCTATTTTAAAATAATTAGTTATTTTTAATAATATATTAAAAATTATATAATAATTAATTAATTTTTCAAAAATAAAAAAATTTTTTTATTAAAATTAATATTTATTAAAAGTAAACCCCGTTAGAATTTCTTTAAGGCAATTATGTACAGCAGTTTTATAGCAGTAGAACTAAATAGCTTTTATATATTACAAAAAATTTTTGCTTTATTGCGTATTTTAATATATTATAATTTTTATAAATAATTTTTTATTAATATTAATATTTTTAAATATAGCATTAATATAATAATATATTATATTAAGCCTAACCCGTTATTTGCGCAGCTTTTATTTATAGCATATATAAATCTTATTAATAATAAAAATTAATAATTATTTATTAAAATATTTTTTATTTTGTATTTAAATATTAATTCTAATATTTTTTATATAATAATATTAGCTATTTAATCGTTTAGTAAAGCTTATAAAGCTTTTATACGTTTAATATATTTTTAAAAATCTAATATCGAACCCGTTATATTTTTATTTCGAAAATTAAATATCGCGAAAAAAAAATATTAATTAATCGAAATAAAAATAATTACAATTATATAAATAGCTCGCAAAATTAAATATTATATTAAATTAATTTGTTATTTATTTATTATATTTTATATTAATTATAAATTATTTATTAATGCATTATAATATTTTTTATTAACGCATATTATTTTAGTTTCAAAATTAAATTTAAAACTTATATATATTTCTAAATTCCTATTAACGCTTTTTATAAAATTTTATTATAAATCTAGGAAATTATATATTATATTTAATGCTTTGTTACGATTATTAATAATTCGCTATAATAATTCTGTTTTATTGCTTTATTTTATAAATAAACTCGATGTTTTATATATTTCAGTGGCTAAAACATATATATATATCGCTTTATTAATTTTTATAACGCTTGAATTAAAGAATAAAATATTAATAAGCTATTTTCTTAATATTAAATAATTTAAGATTTTCTAAATTTTTAAAGCTAAAGCCAAAATATTAAATTTTATAAATTTATTATTTAAGTTATATAACGATTTTATTTATCGGAAATTTCAAAATAAAATTTTTAGGCAATTATATATTTTATTAAATTGCCTTAAAAATATTTTTATTGAAGCGCATAATTAAAATAAATATTTTGGTTTTGTTAAATTTTATAATATAATTTATTAAAGTTTTTTTTATTCGCGGCATCGCACGATATTTAAAGAATTTTCTAAAATATTGCTTATAATGCGAAATGTATTAAACCAAAAAATATATATAATTTAATTTATTATAATTAATTATTTCGCTACCAATATCGTTTCATACGATTACCATAAACTTCATTTTAACATTACCATTATCCTCTTATTACGAAGATAAATATAACATCGTCCTCTTTGTTATTTGCAAATTCAGCAAAAGAGTTGCACTCCAACAGAACAAGTCCGATATCTTGTGCGGTGGCAAGGTTACGGACCAGAGTACGATATGTGGTACAGCGAAAAGCGATTATTTGACGCGAAGGAATTAATAAAAAAGTTTAATGATTTTTTGCAATAAGAAGTGCAATATAAATATATTTTTATGTTGCTTTCGACGGGACGTCGAATTTTTCTGATTCGGGGAGGTTGTCACGGGATATATTTTTATCAATTATTTAATTTGTTATGTGATATAATTATTTGATTATTTGTAGCCTTAGGCACCCTTCGCTTAGCTTAGCTTGCTGAGTCATAAACTCATATTAGGTGCTCCTCGAGCACATAGCAATTCCACAGCTTTTACATTATTTCCACCTTCACAATATCGCTGAAATATAAATAAAAAATATAGCTAAACAAATTTTTATTTAATTTATTTATTTTTAATTATATTAAAAAATAATATTATTATTATTATTGCTTTATTTATTAATTATATTTCAAAATAAAAAAAAATAATAAGCCTCGCTTCGAATCAATAAATATTTTATTTTTCGTTAATAAAACTAATATTTAAAAAAAAATAAATAATATTTTAAANTAATCGAGCTTTTTAGTTTGCGAATAGGAATTTATATAAATTTATTTTTTTAAAACGATCTAAATTATAATTCCAAAATAAAAATCGGCGTAAACTTCTTTTTTCTTTTTTAATTCCCGACCAATATTATTTATTAATTAATAACCAATATTTTTTTTTAGCTTAAAATTAATTTTTTTAATAAAACTATTAATTATTTTAATAATTATTCGAGGTTTTTACCAAGCTTTTTATTAATTTTATAAAAATTTATTATAATAAAAATAAAAAATATAAAAGCGACGAATATAATATCTTAGATTTTAAACTTTAAAGATTTTATAAATATTGCTATAAGATTGGCCTATAGCTTAATTATTATCCAATTGCATTTTTTATTATATTTAAAAAACGTGCAAAAAAGTTTTATTTTAATTATATTATTAAATAATTTTATAATTTTTTAATAATCGTAAAAATAATTAAAATTTATTTCGAAATTAATAAAACTTAACAAAAATATTTAATAAAATAACGTTTAATATTTTTTACCAAAATTATTATAAAAAATTCTAAAAAAAAATTAATTTAAATATTTTTAATTAATAATTAATAAGCTTTAGCAGCTTTAATCAGGCCTTAATGCAAGCCAACAAAGCGATATTAATTTGAAAAACTAAGTTTTAAACGCATGCTAAAAAATTTCAAAATATTAATTTATATTTTTTTAATTTTTTTTTTATTTTTTAAAAGCTTTATATTAAAATATAATTTGCAATTTTAATAATTATGCAATAATATATGCCTATATATATTATTAATTTGTTTGCAAATAGCTATATTAATTTTAACGCGAATCCTAAGCATAATAGCAATTTTTTATAATTTTAAATTAATTAAATATATAAAAAAAATGCGTTTAAAAGCAAGGAAAAAGCTTTAATTAAAGGTTATTTTAAAGAAAAATAATTTTATATAAATTATTTATATAAAAAAAATATGCGTAATAACAAATTTAGCAAAAACAAATAATATAATTAACGATATTATATTTGTTATAAATACAAATATTATTTTATATAATATATTATAATAAAACGAAAAAAAAGCTTATTAATAATATAAAGCCCAAACGGCATATATAACGAACCAAAAAACTATTTTTAAAAAATATAAAACTTTTTTAATGCAATATAAAAAAATAAAAAAATTTAATAATTTGCTTAAACAAAAATTTAACTATGCTTAATTTATGGTTATAATATTTAAAAATGCTTTTTATATTACGTTTTTAATTAAATTTGGCAACGTCGACGAAGCCAAGCTAATTTTTATATTTTAAAATTAAGTTGCATATTATGCTTTTATTAAAAATAATTAATTTTAATAAACAAAAATATAAAATAATTTTATTTTTATTTTCGACCAATATTCGTTAAACAGATTTCAAGAAATTATATTTGATAATAAAGCAATTAATATTTTATTTATTAAAAAACCCTAATTTCTTATTTTTTAAAAAAAATATTTTAATATTAAGCTTAACGTTTTTTTTTTTTAAAGCAAATAAAATAAAATTTAATAAAAGCATTGCAATTATTAAAAGCATTATACAAGTTTCTATCCCGGTAAAAAAAATTATGTTTTATATAATATTTATTAATATTTTATTTTTTATATATTTTTAAAATATAAATGCTTTAGGAATACAATTTAATAATCTTAAAAATTTCTTTATTTAAAGCAATAAAATTATTTTAATTATTTAAAAATAAAAGCATTTATAAATGCTGCTAAATAGCAAAAAAAAAGCTTTAGCATAAAATTATTTTATTAAAACGAAATTGCGCCAATTTTATTAACAATTTAATTATTTATTAATATAGCGATTTATTAAAATTCTTAAAAGATTTGGCTATAATATTAATTTTAAAACCGTTAAAAAATTAATTAATTTATATTATTAATACCAAATGCATAGCAAATTTCTTGGCAAATTCAAATTTATATTTAAAAACAATATTAATTTTAATTATTTTATTATTATTAACATTTTTTATTTTAACGAAGCATTAATATTATATATTATTAATTTAGTTATTGAATTTGGAGCCGCTCGATTTTTTAACGATATATTAATGCATATTATATAAAAAGCATTATATACCTATTAAATTAATATATATTTAGAACTTTTTAATTAAATCGTTTATAATATTAAAAAAAATTTTGCATTTATAAAATTTAAATAATATGCAAAATTTATAATTATTAAAATTAAAAAAATATTAATAAAAGCATATAATAGCGTTGGATTGGTTAAATAATATTATATATTATTATAATAAGCATATTAAATAATTAACTATAAATTAGCGAGCAAATTTATTAACAAAAATGCAATATTATAAATAGCAATCAAAGCAATTAATAATATTGCAAAATCGAAGGAATTAATATTTACGTTATTAGTTTTTAAAGCATATTTATATATAACGAAATTAAATTTTTTATTTGTAAAAATTATTAAAAAAGCAAAGATTATTAAAAATATTATAAAAAAACTTTAACGATTATAAGCGAAGAAATAGGTTTAAAATGCTTTGGCTATACGAAATAAATTAAATATTTAATTAATATTGGATCTTCCTTTTTAATCAAATGTAAAAATATAGAAAAAAAAAGGAAGAATAGCAAAAATTATTTAAGCTTTTTGTAATTTTCGGCGAAATATATACTTTTGACATATCACATAAATCTACTAACTTCAGATTTACAATAGTTAAACTATATTACCAGGATCCCGATACTCCGAAGCCAGGCTCTAAAGATTCCGGTGGCGAAGATCTTATTCTTCCAGATGAAGAAACTTATCCTATTGACCAATTCGCGAAGAAAGACAGGGGCCGTTCTAAAAAATCGAAAAATATTCGACAAATAGAGGCCGGTTATATAACTAATTTATTTATTATTTTTTATATTAATTTTAATAAAAATAATAATTTTTCTAACATCGACTTAAAGCCATTTACAAAAGCCTTTATTATACGCAAAAAGCAAGCTAACAAAGCTTTATTATTAGAGCTTTATTAAAAAAATATAATTATTATTGCCGAAATATTATTTCAAAAATTCCAACAGCAAAAAATTAATAATTTAATTATAAAAAAAATTTTTAAATTTATTTAATATAATTCTGCCAAACATTTTAAAATTAAAATATTTAATTCTCGATTAATAAATAAAATTAAGGGCAAAATTATTATATTATTTTATAAGAAATTCAAATTAATTATTTAAGCATATAACGATGCGGAAAAAAAGCTTATTTTTATTTAATCACTAATTATTTAACGAGCGAATTAATAATTAATTATTATATTAATATTAGCACTTGCATAATTAAGCATTAAATTATTTTTACGCAATATTACCTAAGTATATATGCAATCTATTATCTTTTTTAATTAATTAATATTGGCCTAATTTTTTAAAAAAATATAAAACTAATATTTTTTTGATATTATTATAATTATTAAAAAACCATTATATAATATTCCAAAGATAAAAATTTATTAATAAGCTATTTATTATCGACATTATAAGAATAAGCTTTTTATGGCTGTATTTATATATAATTTATATTTTTTTATTATTATTTATAAAAAGGCTTTTAGAATCGTCGATATGCAGACCGACGATACATTATTTTTTGGATTAAAAAAAGTTTGCTATTTTAAAAAATAATAAATTTTAAAAAGCAGAACTTGTTGCTAAACCAAGAAACCGATTTTAATATAATTTTAATTTAATTTTTAATAAATATATTTTTATATATTTTATTAATAAAATTATAATTATTACGTAAAAAAATTAAGGCAAAAAACTTTAATTAATTAATAAAGCATTCGATTTTAAGACCCAATATGTAAAACAGCGGGCATATAAAATATATATTGCATTTATATATTAACCAAAAGCTTAATTTAATTTTTTTGTTGCTGCCCAATATTAAAATCCTATAATAAAAAATATTAAAACGCTAAATAAATAAATTTAATAATAAATAAATTATTTGGATCGAAAATTTTAATATATTTCATTAATATTTGAATTAGTTAAGCTTTACGTTTTCGTTAATGGATTATTTGTTAATAATTAAAACCTTAGCTTTTAAATTAAATATTTAATTATATTTGCCAACGAAACGAAATCGAAACAAAATTTTACGCTACGAGGAAACCTAATATATTATAGCTTAATAAAAAATAAAAAAATTATTAGAAATATTTTTGCTTTTAAAATTTATAATATAATTGAAAAAATAAATATAAAAATTATTATTAAAATAATTTTTAAAATTATTATTAATTAATTTGCTTTATTTTAAATATTAATTATTATTTATACAAATTTTTATTTTTTATATAAATGCCTCGTTAAGCTAAAAACTATAAANANNNTATAATANATATTATAGCTTTTTTTAAAAATTTTTAAATTTGTACGATTGCTCGTTCGATTTATTTGTTCGATTTTGTTTTAATAAAAAAATTATATTTAATATATATCAAATTTTATAATTTATTAAAAATATAAAAAGCTTAGCAAAAATTAAATTTTATATATTATTATATAAGCTTAACTTTTAATTATTTATTTAATTTCAAAATTTTTATTTGTAAAAATTTAAAGCTTAAAATTTTTTATCGAAATAAATCGAAGCTTTTAACATATAATAAGCTAATTCATGGCTCGTCTATTACCTAATCTGCACTGACTTCTCAACAGGACCTTATATTTTCACTCCTCGATCCCACTTTATCTTATTATCGAAATTATAACAATGGTAATAATTTGAATCCATTCTTTAGAAAGATATAATAACTGTTATAGGCCACAAATTGGACCCCTATAAATCAAGTAATTATTTAAATTAACTTTTATAAGATAATATACTAACATTTTTTTGCCGAACGCGAAAAGGCATGGGAAGAAAGAAAATGAAAAAGAATGCGAAACTAAGGATTGTAAAGGGAAAAGTTATGATAGTCATAGGAAATGTTCCTCCTGTAGAGGTAAGTCCATGTACCAAACAAACATATATTTACATGTCTAATATATATATGTCTACTCTTAGACAAAGATTTTGATAGACCTTGCCCGGGCTTTGGAGCCCGCAAAGGCAACTGTAAAAATCACACTGGGAGAGCCAGCCTTTGCTTCACATGTAGGAAATTAAGAAAGACAGACTCCAGCAATCCAACATAATGGCATATTTGGATTAATATTTGACGTTCGCGTTTTGAATTATTTGTATTTTAAAGTATAATCAATATTTATTTGGTTTTGAAGTTAACGGTTAATGCATTTTTTGAAAAAATCTAATCTGGTTTTTATACCTATTATACGGACCTCGTAGTTGGAAGCCTTTTCTGGCAAGGTTTTCATAGATTAAGCGTATCAAATGATTTATACCCTATATTGCTGCTTATTGTTATACCGAAGTCGAATAGATACCCCTGGTTGGAACAGAATTTAGAGATGCATTTTATGATAAATTTATTTTGTTGATCGTAGATTTGCAAGGGCAATTTGTGGGTTTATGTGCCAATCAGAGAATGTTATGTGATTTCTTGTCTTTAGTTTCTATGAAGATCTTTGATATATGTAGGTGCTTCTGCTGTATCTCAATTTCACGTCGAAACTATGACAATAGCCCTGATTTGGTTGAAGAGAGTTTAAGCTGACTAGAAAAACGTAAGAGGGAGGTGCTTATACCGAAATAGATTACTATTCGGAGAATTATTTGGACGGGTTTGGGAGAGCGGATTATAATTTGACCCCAACCGACCAGACATATTTGAATGCGGAGGAGAGTTTGGTGTTTGGGAATCTAACGAGGCTGCTCATCCTTGGGAGCAAGGTTGGAGAGAGCGTGGAGGGGTATTCGAGTATGAATAAAACTATTGGGAACGATTTGATACAGGAGTATATATAACATTGAGAGAAGGAAAGGAGTAAAATATGAGGAATCACTCCGTTTATGCACTGGATGAATATGAACTGTGAATTAGCAACTGGACATTACGAGTATCTGATCTTAAAATCCCTGAACCTAGTAGGGAACTCTTCTTCACCGACTAAGGCAAAGCCACACATTCAATCTCGATACTAGCACCCTTCGGTAACTCCTTGACAGCAACACAACTCCTCGCCGGCTTGTGCCTAATCCATTTCTCATACTCTTCGTTCATCTTCGTAAAATCTTTCATGTCGGTGAGGAAAATCTGTACCTTAACAATTTTCTCCAACGATGAGCCGGCCTCGGTCAATATGACTGACAGATTTTTGATGCAGGCAGCGGTTTTACTGGCCATGGAGGAGCTTGTGCTGAGATTACCTGAGGAATCGGCGGGGAGTTGTCCAGAGCAGTAGATTGCATGTGGTGTGAGGATGGCCTGTGACTAAGAGGGGGTTAGTGGGATGGGAATTTGGGATGGATGACGGGAAAGATGGAAGAGGTACGTAGGGTCCAACGACTAAGCACATTGTTAGGTTGAGTAGCCAAGGTAATTTGATGAAATAGACGCACTAGGAGCAGCCAGCTTAGTAAATATTGGTGTCATGTTTGACATGGCTCGAAAACAAGATGAGAACATTCTCCTGCTTTGGCTTGACGCCGCAACGTTCCTAATCCGTCCCAATTGACCTGGGACTCTTAAAGTGGCTCTTAATGTGCTAGACATCTTGATGGTATGAACTGATGAACAACCTAGGTAGGTTGATGGAGCGAAGGAGCTTGCTGCTCGTTCTAGCCCCCTTTCGAAGTATACGAGGGCCTCACGTGATTCTAAACTATGATCCCCTGCAACTAGTCGAGTAGCTAGATACCTCCCCTCCTATGTTGCAACACTACAAATCTGGTGGATATATACATATATACATACCTCTAGTCATTTCATCGAACATTTTCAGTCCCCAAAAATAGTATCTGCTACCCCTTACGAGTCCGCTTATCTGTTCAGGTTAGTGAGGTCCGTAGGCGAAAGAAGGACACCTTACCTTGACACTCTGACGCGGCTGTAAGATCCCCATTTCTATTTCAAACAAGGGAGGTCTTTTCTTCGTCGTCGACAACAATTATAACATATATGTGGCTTTTCCTGTTCAATGCTCTCTTCATCCACCTTCTGAAAGCTGCCAAGAAAGCACATTTGGTCGTAAGTGCCATTAAATGTCTCCTGGGTATCTGCACAGCTTCAGGAAGTTTTGGGATTTCTTGCACAGAGCAAAGCTAACTATTTTTGACCATCAGGGCTTCTTGTACTTTTGATTCACTTCGCAATGAGTTCTGCATCGGGATCAGTGCGCAAGAGAAAGGATGCTTCGATTCCTGTCAAAGCAAAAGATGCCTTTTCCGCTGGCGTGGCTGCACCCAGAGACGCCGAGCTCGATGCATTGGTCAAGGCGAATCTGCAGATGAAGGAAGCGGGACCAGAATGGGATTATAGAATCGCATTAGCAATTATAACAGTTGGAGCATTTATTACGAGGTTCTGGGGTATCAGCCATCCCAATGAGGTTGTTTTCGATGAAGTGCATTTTGGCAAAGTAAGAGAAGACGTTATAGATTCTGGGATAATTGCTAATGGATTTTTGGATAGTTTGCATCTTATTATCTAGAACGAACGTACTTCTTCGATGTCCACCCCCCTTTCGGAAAACTCCTATTCGCTCTGATGGGTTGGTTCGTCGGATATGATGGTCATTTTCATTTCGAGAACATTGGCGATTCATATATAAATAACAAAGTCCCATATGTGGCTTTCCGCGCTATGCCGGCTCTACTCGGTGCATTGACGGTTCCCGTGGTCTTCGATATCATGTGGGAGTCTGGATATACTCTACCCGCCTGTATCCTCTCAGCCGGCTTGATCTTGTTCGATAACGCCCATATAGGCCAAACTCGCCTCATTCTATTAGATGCTACTCTCGTCTTCGCTATGGCATGTAGTTTGTTGGCTTATATCAAGTTCTACAAGCTTCGACATGCACCATTCGGACGTAAGTGGTGGAAATGGCTTCTTTTGACTGGCTTTGCCCTTAGTTGTGTCATCTCGACTAAATACGTTGGATTGTTCGCTTTCGTAACAATCGGATCGGCCGTGGCAATTGACCTTTGGGATCTTTTAGACATCAATCGCCGCCAGGGTGCGTTGAATCTACCAGAATTTGGGAAGCATTTCGCAGCTCGAGCCTTTGCCTTGATTCTAGCTCCGTTCTTCTTCTATCTATTTTGGTTCCAAGTTCATTTCGCAATCCTAACACGATCTGGTCCTGGAGATGATTTCATGTCCCCGGAATTCCAGGAGACATTGAGTGATAATGTCATGACTGCAAATGCGGTGACAATAAACTACTACGATAGTATTGCCATCAAGCACAAGGAGACACACGCATATCTACACAGCCACCCGGATACATATCCTTTGAGATACGATGATGGGCGAGTTTCCAGTCAAGGACAACAAGTGACTGGATACCCATATGCCGATGCCAACAATCACTGGCAAATCTTACCTCTTACCTTTGATGAGGAAGAAGCAAGCCTTAATCGCCATGTCAAAAATAATGAGCTCGTCAGGTTAAGACATATAGTTACGAACACTATGCTCTTATCACATGATGTTGCTTCACCTTATTATCCCACCAATCAAGAATTTACGACCGTACCGATGGATGTCGCCCTAGCCGACCGGTTTAACGACACACTTTTTGAAATAAGAATTGAGAACGGAAAACCAGGCCAAGAATTCAAGAGTCTTTCTGGTCAATTCAAGCTTCTTCACAATCCCAGCAAAGTTGCCATGTGGACCCATAGCACACCGCTTCCAGACTGGGCTTTCAAGCAGCAAGAGATCAACGGAAACAAGGCTCTCGCTCAAAGCTCTAACATTTGGTTTGTTGATGAGATCCCTTCCATCGAAGCAGGGAATGAACGCTTGGTGAAGACGGAACGTAAAGTCAAATCAGTCCCATTTCTCAAGAAATGGTTCGAATTACAGAGAGCTATGTTTTTCCACAACAATGCCTTGACAAGCAGCCATCCTTACGCTAGCGAACCATTTGTTTGGCCATTCCTGTTGAGAGGTGTCAGTTTCTGGACTCAGAACGATACCCATCAACAAATTTATTTCCTTGGAAATCCACTGGGCTGGTGGTTGGCCAGCAGTTTGTTGGCAGTTTATGCTGGCATTATCGCGGCTGATCAACTATCTCTTCGCCGTGGTGTGGACGCATTAGATGATCGTAAGTAAAGATAATCTTGATTTTTATTCTATACTGACGGTCATAGGTACCCGATCACGTCTGTATAACTCTACTGGGTTCTTTTTCCTTGCATGGGCAATGCATTATCTCCCTTTTTACCTCATGGGTCGTCAACTTTTCTTGCACCATTACTTACCCGCCCATCTGGCGTCCACACTCGTCGCTGGAGCGCTCCTTGAATTCATATTCAACGTTGAGCCCGTCGTCGATGACACTTCAATATCCAAGTCCGGCAAGAAAAGTGCCTCCGCCCCACGAAAACATCTTCCAGCACGTGAGAAGCTTGCCGGCCAAAATCTTCTTACATCCTGGGCAGCGGTCGGTGTCATCCTCGCCATCGTTGTTGGAGGGTGGTATTTCTTCCTTCCATTGACCTATGGATATCCAGGTCTTACCGTGAAGCAAGTCAACGCACGGAAATGGCTAGGTTATGATCTTCATTTCGCAAAGTAAATGGGGATTAAAAAGGTGACTTAAGGGAAGATTGTACTGGACGGATCAGTGTAAAGGTATCTGGGACAAAAACGGCGCTTAGTGAGTGCATCTCTGAGACATCTGCGATTAGCGGTGCATTTGTATTATATTGTTATAAGTCATAAATCTTTGAATGGCAGTCTCGTCTCTTCTACATTGTGGCGTTGTAGTGCTGGAGCATCGCACGACTTGTGCTATCGTAGCTGAGCAGAAAAGATCTAAATGCGTCTAGAAAAATACCAACCTTTCCTCGACCCCTTAAAACCAAAATCGGTATCTCTTTCAACCTCGGACTTTCCTTCTCCTTCAAGTAAGAACAATAGTCAAAACAGCAAAAACGTTTTACTCCTGCGGCTTTCTCCCTTGGATACTACCTTTCCTTCCCCTACGCCTCGTTTTTCTTTCAGCCTCGGAGGTTCATGTGAATGCTTCATTAAGACTCTGTGCTAGTTAGTTATTGAAGTTTTACTATCAGCTACTGTCTAGGTAGGTCTTCGCCATGTCATCTACGCTCCTTTAAAAACCGCGAGGGCTGTCCCCCGCTTATCTAGATTGAAAGTCGCGTAAATAATCTAGGCATTGATGATGATCTTAATGCTCTCGATGCGGGACCTGTTACGCAGGTAAGATACTTCACCCCTTCGACTCTTCGTACATTAAAGCCCATAGTTGTCTTAGACTTCCCTTCGCAAACCTGATCCTAGCAGTATAGTCATTATGGCTCATGAAACAAACCGATCTTCACCCTGTTAAGGATGTTGCACCCCATGATTTCCGTGATGTCTTTGATCAGCTGTCAGCCCGCCGTTACACTGTGTCTATAACCAGAACCATTCGCAAAGCTTGCGAGAACCGTTCTATTGCCCGTCCTGCGGCATTCATTCAGACTCTCTCTTCGAATTGAGTAAGAAAGACTTAAAGGTGTCAGAATCAGTGCCGTGAAGATGGTGAAATGAACTTCACCACTGTCGAACTCCCACACCATCATTCATTTGCCCTTGCACAGAGTGCGCGATCTACTAGTGGACGATCAGTGCGAGTATCGATGCGCCAAGTCCAATGGCCTTCTCTTCGTCTGGATGAAAGGACCCGCCAAGCCTTCTAGAAAAAAAGTGTCTCCAGGATATCAGTCCCAACATGCGCCTCGCATTGATACCGAATCAGCTGTCCAGCACGTCGTTGTTGGCCCGTTGTCACGTAAAAGAGTAGGCTAAAAATAGAGATATAAAAGTTTTATATTAAGGGCTTGAAGGGTCTGATGGTGTACTCTGACCTCTAGAAGAAGGGGGAGTACTCTCCCATCTTATATATCTAGAAATGGGTTCTTTATGACCCCTACATTTTAGCTATTTAAATCTCGACAAAGTATTTGAGTTAACTAAAACAAATTCATAGCCCCCAGGAAGTACCTCTTGGAGGCTAAAAAAGCATTATTTAAAGAAAGAAATAATTTATTAAAGCAACGCCCAAATACTAATAATTTATCGATGTATTGTTTGTGTATTTACATGTGACACCCGTACAAACTGATTTAACCTAACTTATATCCGAGGAGGACATATGGAAGGTTTGCCAGTCTCGCATCTCAAAGCTATGTATCTGTGGTTTCTGTGCTGAGAACATACCCTTCTTATATATATACATAATTGCATCCACACCAAGGAGCAATGCTAAGATCATCGAAGAGAGAGGTCCAAAGTTCTCCCCCCCCCCCTTCTTTTGTCATTGTCTCAAGAAGCATTCAATGCGCCTTTCAAACCACTTTTCGGGGGCAAGCATCTACATACTCCCAACCCCCCTCTAAATTACCTAGGCAATCACAAACTGACCTCCCCGGTGCTTTCAAAGGAGAGTATGTATGTGCGTCCCAACCTGACTTCGAGACATCCTTCTAAATGTTACAAATTAGACCGCTAGCTTGGATCTGGAAAAAAAAATCTTATCACCAGCTTCCCAAAATGCCAAGTCTTAATCGAGCGGCTATTCGTGGCCTATATCACTCTTGTCCATGCGAAAATTACCCTCTAGCCGAACCGTGCTGTAGAGGTTTACGGAATGGCCCGATCCGCGCTGCTGGCTCGGGGTGCTATCAAGGTCCTTCAAAACACTCCTCGGAATCTAGTTTCCTTGCCTGGGATTCACGGTGTGTGTAATTCCTTCGTAACACTGGGAAGGTGGCGGCTAGCTGGCTATAAGAACGTTTGTTGCAGAATTGCTGGAGAAGTGTATGGGTAGACATATATGTGCTGAGGTATTTTCCGGCTTGTTGACCATAGCTATGGGATATTATAAATGAATAGTCATAGCTTACTGACCACCTAGCTCATAGATACTAAGATTTGGAATGGAACTCCAATGACAATAATTCATGATAAGGCTTCTTTGGATACAGAACTTGCTGATTCGGATCTTGTCTATTCAAGAGTATATCTTGATTTCTTTGTAAAATGTTTGGATATCCTAATATCCTTCTAATGATACCTTACCTATCCCGCCGCGATCCTATGCTTGACTCCCGCTAAGTTCAACTTTGAATCCATTCTCAAGATGGGAAACTCTACCTCCTCTGGTCGGTCATCGCTCTCTTCGGAGGTCGTACAATAGGCAGTTCCCCCCTATCCAATACACTATCTTTTGCCACTGCGTGGGGACTGACAATTCCCGTCCTAGGATCAATCCTCGCATTTGAAGTCTCACCAACTCTCTCCATCATTCTCGACTTCTCTGTCGGTTCTTCTTCCCAACTCGCACTGTTAAGCCCAGAAGCTTCAGGGATATCTGGCATATCCTTCATAGAAAACTCTCTCGTCCCTGATTCTAGATCTTCAAGACTGGATCCTTCTTCGGCGATTCCTAACTTGGATTTGCCACGAGAGAAGAACCTATTGCGGTGAGATCTGTCGCGCTGAGAACTTGTAACTCGGCCCATCTGAGAATCGCGACTGGTTGTTCTGGCAAGGCCCTTACTGTCTTCGCTTGCTCGACCATCCTTGCTAGATCGGGGTGGCGAAATGGTATTTATGGTTGGGGGAAGTACAGGTTTTACCCGATCATCGTAAACATCACCGAAGTCTGCCCCAGAAGAGATAGCTGCCATTCCAAGCGAAAAATCCACTCTCTTGCTCATTGCGGACAGTGATTCTCCGCGTCGTCGAGCCGAAGAACTACTGCGGAGGATCGACGGGTTACGATTTACTGGCTGCGAGCCACTTTCACTGACAAAAGGAGGATCTCTAGCCAGTGATCCAGAGCATGGGCCTGGGCCAGAGGCTGGATCACCGTTGCCATCAACGGCTTGAGTGTTTGGGTAAGCGCCATGCAAGAACATAGGAAATTCCTCTGCGGCCCCAGCAAGACGCATACGCGGTCCCTCAATTCCAAGTTCCTGCATTAAGACCATCATTGCGCAGATGAATTTATTACGACGTTGTAGGCGCAAGAGTTCGTTCTGCCAACTGGATTTGTAGAAGAATACAACGTTCAACGTGATCGAGTAAGCTTCATATATAGTAGTCAACTCAGTAAGGATGTTTTTCTGATATTCACGATTCTCAGCAGTGACGAAATCCAGAAGACGTATGCGGAGTGTGTCGATTTGCTCAAGTGTTGTACCGAATTTGACCGTAACGGGAACGGCTTCAGCAAGGTCACCTGATCGACGTTGATTGAGAATGAAGAGTGTATTTAAGTAACTGTTCGGAGCTTGAACTACATGGCCTTCCATCTTCTTGAACTCGGTAAAGAGAAGAGAAATCTCTTTCACGAAATAATCATCTCCTTTGAGCTGAGATCCTGTGTTGCCATAGATAGTGACTCGATCACCAACATCGAATGGATGCTTGACAAACACGAAGATCTTTTGGAACTTAGAGTCGCTTGCGGAAGAGTTCCTCGACGTACCAGAAGGCTACAACTCCGATGATGATGCTGAAGCTCAGGAGATCCAGCCTCGTCCCCTTTACAAGCAAGGCGTGGAGAGCATCATCGAGATCTTCAAACTCGCAATGGGCAACAGAGTAGCATCGAAGAAACGACTTCGAAACCAGGAATGGACAGCTGCAGCTCCAGGCACGCAGGACGCAGGACAGCGATGGCTGAATCGTTTGCATGCTTTTCTAAAGACCCTGAGCGTAAAGTGAGTCATTCTTGTTAACATGGGGCTTTCAGGTGACTTTGTCCGGTAACTAACACCTTCACCTTCTTCCCAGAGAAGGAGAATGTCCTACGGGTGAACATATCTATCGCTTCATCGATTCGATGAGTAAGATTATCACCTCTAAGTATCGAGACAAACCTCGTCCATCTCTATCAACCATCAAAACTAGTATGAAGACCCTTGTTACCGTCCTCGTGTGCACGTATGAAGACTTCAAGATGTCTGCATACTGGGTGGCCAAGTGCGAGTCCCTCCTCAACACGCTCGTAAAGGAGGGCATCTTGGTCAAAGGGATCTGGAGTAAGCGTCGCCGTGTTGGCTTCTACACAACTCTCATCCTGTGCGATGCTTTCCTTCAGACTGGTTTGGAAGAAGGCTGCGCCTCCTGGGACATCAGACTCTCCAAACTCTTGAGTGTAGTCCTTATTGCAGCATGTGCGTGCCGCAGTGGGGACATAACTCATAGCTCTCTGTATACAGAAATGGAATATCTCACCTTTGGCGATATCACGTTGAGTTTCAAAGACGGAGACCAACTAAAAGATCTGCACCTGGATATTACTCTTCGAGCTGAGAAGGGTGCCAAGTAAGTCTTCTAATCTAGATAATTGAGGTCCTCGATTATCTCATCTCTTCCCTCAACATTTATAACGTGGCTAACGACCATATGATTTCACAGACAAACTCTCAACGAAGATCGCGAAGTGAGCATCGCAGCACTTCAAGACCCGAAGCACAACAGTGTCTGTCCAGTGAAGTTACTCGTGATTCACGCTCTACGAACAGGTGCCGTTGATGCTCGCTCTTGGGAGGAACTCAGGACGCAGACACTACGCCGTAGTAATAAGACAGTGAAATGGCAGACCCCAAAACGTCCTGTGGTGTCGGCCGTGCAAACCTATAGCATCTCATTCCTAGATCTGGAGAAGCCAGCTCGGCCAACGCAGGTATGGCAAACCTGTCTTACCATGGGACGCAAAGCAAAGCTTGATGTCAAATTTTCTCCTTATGATCTTCGTCGAGGGTCGGCTCGTGATATAGCACATCTGCTAAAAGACGTCCGCGGATTTGCGACTCATGCTGTTGCCGGCGCCCTTGGACACTCTGGGCCAACCTTTCAGAAGGGTGTCACATCTATGTATGCTGGTGATAGTGAGGTTTCTATCTGGTCATTGCGCGCAGCCCACGCATTCCCGGGCCGCAACGAAGGCATGGTTACCCAAAATCCTTTTGTTCCCAAACAGCCTACTCGTGATGAGGTCCAGGACTATTGTGAAGAGAATGGATGGGCTGTCGATGATGTTGTAGCTGCGAAGAGAGCCAAGCGCCATCTGATCGAGGACCAAGAAGAGGCATGGCGTGTTGGGCATCATAGTGGCGAGGCCGCAACAGAACCTCCGCTCAAGAAGAAGTTCCATGCCATGGGTAAGTAGAGAATTGTGTCCCCTAAAATATGAAGTATGCCGGACATCAAGGGTATCCTAACAGCTATACAGATTATCATGTCTTGCGCGAAAGGTCTGCTAGCAAAGTTAACCAAGGTTTCGAGGCCCAAGATCTCACTAACATTGACCCTCGCCTTTTTATAGAGGGAGCATCCGAGCGTGAAATGAGTGGCTTGGAGTCTGCCGTTGAGAAATCGAGGTCCTCAGATATTGAGATATACGATGAGAGCGACAACGAAGAGGCAGTCTTAAGTGACGAAAACCTGACGCGTGCAAGCGAAATTCTATCAGCTATGTCCGGCGTTGCATTAGATAGAGAGTTTAGTGTAACCGTGGACAAGGAGGATCTACAAATCGACTTGACCAAGGACCTCCTGGAGGCTCTAGAGGATGATCTCGCTCCAGACGAGCACGACCATATTCACACCTCGGGAGAGATTTTCGTCTAATTCTTCGCCCAAATCAACGTGATTCGGAACTATAATGCTGCCAAGTACTGTGATGAGAAGTTCCAAGAAAACGCAACGCGCTGGGTAGCAGTTGGGAACAGTCGAGATCCGCCGACACGCTTCCTTTTCTGTTGCCCAAATAAGACGTGGGGATGTACTTTTGCGACTAAAAAATTTGCAGTGGTTAAAGTTCTTTTTGTGGAAATTGAGGTCCTCGATAATTGTGGAGTGTGTGTTGTGTTGTTTCGTGGGTTGTACTCCGTCTGCAGGGCCGGAATGCTGCAGAATGGAGGAATTATCTTCGAAAATTCGACACGAGCGTATCCAGAATTTTTCAAGTCAGTTGCATCCTGCTATAGTTTACAATTCATTTCTCTGACTGGAGAAATTCTTGTGCGGTTGCAGTGAATAGCCAGGAGAGAGCCAATACAGTCGATCCAGCTGAAGTAAGAACGCCAGAAGCTGAGGTCGAAATCAAGGAGATGAGGACAAGTATTGTTACGATTACGACGATGAAGAGGAAGCAACTATCAAGCTTGGAAACAACGGAATCCTATGTATCAAGATATCAGATTCAGCATTTGAGTTAGGGATGGAAAGTCTGAAGTAAATGAAATATTTTACAACTCATAGATGATTTTATCCCGAGAAGTTACTTACCAAATCTTTGAGTGAGGCAGTGATAGCTTTTCGTTCACGACCAATTTCGACACAAACGGCTTCTAACTCTTCCATAGAGATATCGCCATTGAGATCTTTGTCAAACATAGCAAATGCAGATTGGGCTTCATCATCATTGTCAAACGCAGGTCGAAGATCCTCATCCATTACGTTGGTGGCATCCTCAGCGACAAATGTACGATGAAGCCTACGTGCGATTAATTGAGAGCCATTTGTCGTACTCAGAAGTTGGAGTATACTAGGAGATAATTAGCAGTGAATAGAGAACAAGGGTCGATAACGTATACCTGATGCGGATGGGTACTAGAAGATACGGCTCTACCAGTAAAATCCCCAGCAACCTTTCCGGCCACATCTCCAACTTTGTTAAAGACGTGGCGTGCATTCTTGTGTGCCTTGTTGATATAAGCCATTGGAGTTCGAACACCAGATAAGGGTCCCGTATAAGTTTTATCCTCGAACTCGTAATCCTCCATAGCTATTTTCTCTTTAGAGTACATATAGAGTTTCACTAAACATGATATTTGAAACTTGTTTATCTCGATCCTATCAGCATAGGTTCGGAGGTGGAAACTCATAGCAATAAGTTGAATAATTATCTTTTCAACAAAGTTCAACACCGCCCCAACAAAAAAAGATATAATGATCTTGTTGACAGTCCCTTCCCAAGACCTTGTAGCTGTGTTGCCGTCGATGTGGTGATTTTTCATCGTGGGAAGGAATGAAATCTCAATGGCAAGCCACCAAAAGAAGAGAGTAGCAGGAACTTCAAGTGCTCTGCTCATGTCCTTCTACTTCTTACTGTTATTGGTAAAGAGGGTTGAAATCATAGACACTACGTAAGGAATCATTTTTGCGATAATCTGGCAAGAGAGTTAGCTAAGCGAAATAACATAAAGAAGGGGATTCTAAAGGAACTTACTCTTCCCAGCCATAGAGTTAACCAAACGATTTCCAACCATATACCGAACCAGAAGAGCGAAACATCGCCCACGTTGGCCGTAGTGAAGAGAAGGCGACCGAATAGGACCGGAATAAGGAGGAGCAACATTAGAGGCGTAATGTAAAAGAAATATCGAACCAGAACACTAGAACTGTGGATTCTCTTGAAGATTTTGGCGATGTTCGTAGAAGGGTTCGCCGGAGGCTGATAGACCTTAGTTTTCTCATGTATGGGTGTGGTATCGACATCAAAGTCATCTATGGGGTCGGGCGCAGTCCTTGATCTGCTACGTGCCATAGATCTGGACCTCCCAATGCTATTGTCCCTTTGTGCAGACCTCTCTGCATCGGACACTACACGTTCGACACGTAGCATTTCGAGCTCATCATCGGGACGGCGAGATTGCTCTCTAACTTCAGCCGAAGAAATGGGAGAACTTTCACGCTGAATATGATCTTGTTCATCGGCATAACTGGTTGTAATCCGCAGATGATCATTGTCCAGCTTTTCCTCTGTTACCTCCCCTTGCAGAATTCCATCTTCATCCGACGACCGGCGGTGATAGTATCTATCGTGTAGTGGCTCTGAATCCGGGGAAAAGGGAGGGAACAAATTTTGCTCTTTTTCGTGTCGTGGAGTCGACATTTTGTCAAGGTTCGAGAAAGTGCAATTGTCGTTGAAATCAGGCCGGCTTCTTCATTGGACATATCAATTAACTGCCGTGTAGAACGTCGATGACACAGAGAAGAGTGTGTTTCACTCGAGTGGTACCTTGACCTTGTACCAGTCAGGTCTGATACAAAGGGAAAGCAAGCGTAGGGTGGGCTGGTGTGGTCCAAGGAAAGGAAGGCTGGATGAGATCAATATTAATATGGAACAAGAGGAGAATTGGCTAATATGGATTGAATATTACTGACCGAGCTATCCACGTCGGCTGCTCCCAAACCTCAGACAATGAGTGGGCCCGGAGGTCAGATCGTGGCCCCAGAATGATAAATTGATGGCGTTATTCTGTCACTATTATTGGCGCGAATAATAAATAGATGGAAAACTTTTGCATGTGGAATGGATGGGTGGGTACAAAGCAGCCATCCCGACGCGATGGCTCTTTTGGGTGTAAGCTTTGCCTACCCGCTACGTCATTTCTCCTTTCATATGATAGGGTAAGGCAGCTCTCATTTTTGTGCACTTCCTTTAAAGATGGGACTGACGCCGTCCCTCAACATCCATGGGACCGTCTGCGAGAAGTTACGAGGAGGTAAGCCCGAAAAAGACATAGATGAAGAGTAAAAAATTAGAAGATACCTAGTAGAATAAATAGAGGCATAAAAACATTATATGACGATTCCTAGTGCTAGTGCTGTCAGCTCCTTATCTACCGCCCTTTGATATGCAGGGTCCGTGGATAAGACAGGAACAACAAGCCACCGAGCTTTAACTAGCCGGCAAGGCGTATATTAGGTTCCACTGGTTATTTAAAAATTTATCAAAATGTACAAAAATTAGTATTATTATAAATTTATAGGATAACTATTATATACTCCCTCCCCCCCCTTTCCTCCCCAAAGCAAATATCTTGTTATATTAAAAGTATATCAATCTTTAAAGAAGACCTGACGAGATTCCCGGCGGGATACTTTTGTAAGGATGGTTCTAGGGGGAGGGAGACTCGTATTTCGGCTCCGGGCCGACCTCGAGATAACTAGGCCGATCATGTGACTGAGCAATGCGGTTTCCAAGTTCTCGTATCAATACCTCTCCTCCTCCCTTTCATTCCACTCATCTCGCGAATGAAACTAGTTCGAACGCAGGTATTCACCTCGGCCTTCCGTATTTGCAATTCCTTTTTTTGGCATCCAAACTTGGACCGTCGGGCCACCAGTTGGCCGATTCCCCGCCAAGGTGGTCATTAGGTATGCAGTGGAATGCGCAGCATGGAGTAAACCTATAAAGGTCGCATGAGAGATGAAACAGCACCGACCTGGTCAGAGGCCCTACCCGAAGATAGCGCTACTTTCTGATGTTGGTTTCTTTTCTTTTATTTATTTGTGGTATAGCATGGTCTGCGCGTAATTTCTGATCATTGCATTCTTTTCTGTCTGTTTCTGTGTTGGTGCAGGTAAGTATACGCACTTCTACCCAACGTCCCTGCTGGCCTGGGTGTTATTATCAGCGTCGGTCAGTCTCTTAGTTGTCCCATAATTCTCACCCGACGGCAGAATACGCAGTGAGTCTTTCCAGATCTTTTTCCAAGGTTTGGAATAGGATGTTGACATGCTACTAGGACCTCATTTTCTTTGCAGATGTGTTTTCCTTTCTAAGGTGATGCTTACGACGACGACGACTCTTCTTTAGGCCCTCAATCAACTCGATACCAGCAAGCTCCATACCAGTCCATCGATTGGTGTGGAGAAGAAGAATGAATCCGCAACGTTATAGTCAGTATAACCCGTATGGCTACCAGCAGCAGATGCTGCAAAATGGGTATACTGGAGGAGGGCAGATGTATGGAGATGGATGGTATGGAGATGGAGATGGAGATGACGGAGATGAAATGATGATGATGCGGCGGCGGCAGCAGCAGCAGATACAGCGGATGCAGCAGATGCAGATGATGCAGCAGCAAAATATGGGGAATTCCACCAACACCTTTGGAATTAGACCAGCGCTTAGTCCAAACATTCAAACAGCGGCACTTACTTTCACAGCTAATTGTATTCAGCAGAATATGGGCTTGACTTATCCAATCATTCTGATTGGAATAGATCGCATGGATGGTATGCTCACCAGATATAATCAACAATCCCAAAACTGCGTCATGTGTTTTTATAACGGTTCTTTTAATAATCAGATATTGGGACCGGAGATCATGCAACAGCTCCAAGTGTGGATGTATTACAGTTGTCAAAGAACAAACTATATAATCACATGTCAATCCCTGAGAGCAGCGAATGATATGAATGCTAGTTTACAACTCAAAATCCTGAGAGAAGCAAGCCGACAATCCTTCGTTCCTAAGGAGGCCATATATCGTCATGCGTCCTTACAAGTCTGGGCTCCACCATGGTCATACGCCTTCTGCAATGCGCTCCGAAGCGGGAATGTAAACCCAATGGCAATTGCGAACGCAGCACGTTATCTACGCCTTCACCTCGACGCAGAGCTTGAATTCCAGGCACTATACGTCGCGCTCAGCTATGACGAGGAGTACGGGCTTCTTCATTATGACTCAGACAGTTATGATAGTATTATTTCCGATCTCGATCAGGACGCTGATCCAGGCACAGCCCTATATATCAAAACCGAACGTTATACAGGTCCTTATAGAGGCTTTTACCCGGGTGTTCGTATGGTCCCCTATCAGTCGATTTTATTTTGGTGCCAATACTGGGGTATCCAGGTTTTACCCTACCAGATGCAAATGGTTAATCAATTGATGCTGAGATATAATCAGCTAGGCATTTTGTTTCCGACTAGCTCGTAGTTTAGGCATTTAGATGTTAGCCTTATAATGTTCCAATTCTGTACTTCTTCTTTCATCTTTGAGATTTTTTTTTCTTCTCCGACTCAAACCTCTCTTCTTCATAGAATTATTCCAAAATGGTTCTAAGATGTTGTTCTTCGGTCTCTAATATATAGATTCACCGTCAGGACTTCAATGCAGTAAAATTTCACATTTTAGAAGACACAAACTAATATATTGGGGGGAACAAATAATAAGATACTCCATCTAAGCATACGCAACGTAATATTGGTGATAATCTTTATGTATATTGTCAGCTTACGATTGAAAAAAGTTCAGATAAATATATAAGTTATATGAATTTGCTAATTTATTTTATTGCATCTTGAATATGATAGGAAAATTAAAATGTAGCATAATTTGATTTAAAGATAATTAAGCAATTCCTCTATCATTGTCATAAATATTTTGATAATCTTGGTTCGATGTCAGGGGGCGGAAGGCTCACGGGTATATTCTTGTCGGGGACTAGTATAATGGTGCACGGATCTGGAAAAGGGGTAATATAAGGGCCGTAGGGTCCCCGGAAGGGCTCCTTAGCTCTTAGTCTTGTTCTAGAAATACATATATTGTGGCTTCTTCACTCTGTTATATCTTGCATCTTACATTCGAAATATAAGACTCTGATAAGAAATTTAAGAAATATTTATTGTACTGTACTTCAGATTCAAGGAGGGTTAGAATCTAATAAGAATTATCGATTTATCGACCTGTTTTAGAAGTAAAAGCAAGCATTTCTATTTACTGCAAGCCCAGCCTCTTGAATTGAAAACCTATTCACATCCTTTATATCAATACATATCACGTGCAGATAAGCCAAACCCCACCTGCACTCGGCATCCCGTTCCTTTTCCTGCTCGCTACCTATCTTTTGGACAGGCAACTGCCTTTGATGCCCCTCAGCTTAATAATGCCGATGCGGAGGGCGTGGAGGTCATACAGCGGTGTGGTACGTAAGTGTTGCTTCGATCCAACCACTTGTCGAAAAGAAGATCAAATACTAATCCTGCAGTTAGATACTTTGCAGCCTTCCTCTCTTGCTGCAGGGACAATTTTATATCCGTTTTTTTGCAGTTGCAAGACGGATTTGCAGCAGCAGCGGAAAACCTCAGACACAATGCCGAAGAGAAAAGCGCTGGATGATTTGCAGACGCGGGCTATTGATGGAGGAAGTAGTCTCCCTACGCCGGTTTCTGCTGGTGTGGTGGCTGCAAAGGGAGATGTGAATGCGTGGTCTGGACCTGGACCTGCGGCGTTCGATTTTAGGAGTAGGTATCCTCTCCGCCTTCTTCTCTTCCGACACGCCTACCTCCCTTTCCCTCCCCCGAAAAGAACTCTATGAAGTAAAACTAACTTCGCGCAGGTGATACCATAACAACACCCACCGCCTCTATGCTGGCGGCCATCACCGCCACCACATTAATGGACGACGTCTGGTACGAAGACCCTACCACCATCTCTCTAGAATCCTATATGGCGGAGCGGACACAGCACGAAGCCTCGCTTTTCGTCCTCTCCGGCACCATGGGCAACCAACTGGCGATCCGGTCGCACCTGACGCAACCGCCACATTCCGTGTTGTGCGACCACCGCGCCCATATCCTCACCTACGAAGCGGGCGGCATCGCAACTCTAAGTAGTGCTCTCGTAAATGGCATCGTTCCCTCTAATGGCAGTTATCTAACCCTAGAAGACATCAAGAAGCACGTGATAATCAGCGACGACGTCCATTCTTGTCCTACGCGAGTGATTTCCCTTGAAAATACCCTAGGCGGGACTATAATGCCGCTCTCAGTCATCCGGGAGATCTCGGCCTTTGCGCGAGAAAACGGGATCAAGCTGCATTTGGACGGCGCTAGGATCTGGGAAGCTGTGGTTGCGGGGGCAGGCAGTCTGCCTGACTTCACGCGCGAGTTTGATAGCGTGAGTTTGTGTTTCAGTAAGGGGTTGGGGGCGCCGGTCGGGAGCATATTGGTGGGGAAGAAGGAGTTTATTAAGCATGCCAGGTGGGTACGGAAGAGTATTGGGGGCGGGCTGAGGCAGGTGGGTGTTTTGACTGCGGCGGCTAGAGTGGCAGTCGATGAGACATTTGGGCTGGGCCCGAATGGGGAGGGCGGTATGCTGAAAGGGAGCCATGTGATGGCGAAGAGGATTGCGGATATGTGGGTGCGGCTTGGGGGGAGGTTGGAAAGAAAGACGGAGACTAACATGGTGTGGTTGGATCTCGAACAGGCTGGCATTAGTGCTAAGGAGTTGGTGGAGGTGGGGCGGGAAAAGGGGCTTAAGTTTTATGGTGGCAGGTTGGTGGTGCATTATCAGATTGGTGAGGAGGCGCTACTGAGGTTGGAGGAAGTTATGAGGGTGCTTTTGGAGAGGGGCAAGAGTGAGGAGGGGAAGGGAAACAAGAAGAGGAAGGTGGGAGAGAAGCCATATGGGACTTGAGAAAGTAAAGGGCGATTTGTAGATGAATATATATCATAATACACTATTTACATCGTCTTCTCTAACTCCATCCTGATCGGAGCTTAGTATTGAGACAGACCTCTTCATAGAATAGTAATAATAATAATCTATCTCACTAAACCCATCGCTTCTCCTCCTCGTCATCTATCTCCAAAGCGGCATTATACCTCCCCATCTTACTTTCCCCATGTTTCGGTATGGCATTCACAAACTGATCCCCCGCCACCGCCAGCGGCAAATTCTTCGGCCCGCCAAACTTCTCCCTCAAAACGCGATACCTACTCATAAAAACATCGGTATCGACATACGTGCCCTTAAACCATCTCTCCCCTGCTGTGGGATCGAATCCGGTTCTTCCATGCAACACCCGGCGGTTATTGAAAACAACGCATTCTCCTTGCTGTAAGCGGTATGCATAGAGATGCTCCTTAGATTCTACCAAGCTTGCGAATTCTCGGAGCGAGTCGTAGAGATCGGGAAAAGCGTGGCGTTGATTCGCAGCCCCGGCTGTGATATGCGGTGCTTGAAACGGAGGTGAATAGTTCACATGCGCGATATTTCTCTGGTTATATCCAGCTCTTTCTGGTTGGATTACTGCATGAGAAAAGTAATAATGCTCGCCGGCATTCCTGTAATGATAGGGGACCTGCAATCCCACTAGATTTTTGTACGTCTCGGGTTTTAGCATTTCCACTGTTCTGAAGGAATCCGAAAAAAGGGAGTCGCCACCTTGACTTGAGTTTCGCAAACAGTGCAGGAACTGGAAGCCCGGTGGGTTCGCCATATATAGTAGATCCATATGTAGACCTAGATGCTGCGCCGTGTAGGCTACGTTTTTGGCTTCTGGGACTGATTTCACATCCCACGTTCGGCCGTAAAACGTATCCCTAATACTCCCAATTCTGCCGGCGATATTCTCAATTGCCCTTTCTGTGCTAGGTACTCCTCGAATGAGCATTAGACCATAGGTTTTTAAAAGGTTTAGGGCGCGATATAAACCCCAGCTCCGGTTCATATACTCCTCGTAATTCACGAACTGGAATTCCCTGCGTATAAGATTGGCATCCCAAGTCCTAGGTTTACTGTCTTGGAAGCGTTCGGTTTGAATACCGCGCATTGAGGAATACGTCTGGAGAAATTGAAGTGGGATGATGGAGATGTGATCTGGTCCATAGCTGGGGATATCATTCTCCCATCGTATTTCAACATCCCCGTTTGGAAGGTGGTGGATATTGCTGGATCTAATAGTAGGTGGGATATCCGTAGTCTGAAATTTCTTCTGTTTGGAAGAGGGATCTATACAAGCGGAACAGGTACAGGCATCTCGGAGAAAGATGGGATGGAAAGGACCTAGGGCCCTAACTTGGATAAAATCAAGATTGCCGGCGAAACCCCGATTTGGGGTTTTTGGTAGTATCGTCGGGTCGGGATGTTGAGATGTTTCCATGGCTTTGGGAGGGGTAATGTCCGTAGAGCTATTGTTGCTTCTTGGTGTTTTGGTGAAACACCGGTTCAGCTGATATCTGAGACTGCATTTGGGCATATGGATGCCACCATATACACGTAGAGGTTGACGAAGTGCTCTTGAACTGCAACTCGTTCGTTGCAGGTACATTTTTAGAGATCACGTGCTCCAAAGTTCGCGGATGGTGTAGCTATGGTGGCGGCTTATGTATTTTTTTAATGAGGGAAGGGCTCTCTGATAGGGGTTGGAGTATGAAGAAAGATACATGCCAGCTTAGCAAGGGAGAGTGGGAGATATATTCATAGTCAGATTTGTTTTTTAAGTTCCATATTGAACAGCAAAATCTCGGCTCTGGCACCGCAAGCGACAACGACTACTGTTCGAACGACTTCAAAAATCGCTATTCTTCGGGGATCAACAAATGCATGTCTGGGTCTGGAGAGCACCTGAAGGATGAGGTATTATTTCTTCTGTTTTTGTCGGATTGTTAGGAAATTTTGCTGATAAAGGATGCAGGGCTCCAAAACCCAGGTCGTTATTGCTGGAGCTACGTCTGGGTTGATAGCAAGGTATGTGATACACAATCTGCTGCAAACTCAATACTTATATTTTCCCGGCAGGTTCATAATTGCCCCGCTTGATGTCGTGAAGATTCGACTTCAGCTCCAGACACATTCCCTCTCCGATCCCTTAACACATCGAGACTTACGCGGCTCACCAATTTACAAAGGAACGCTCCCTACAATCAAGCATATACTTCGAGCGGAGGGAATCACAGGATTATGGAAGGGAAATATTCCAGCGGAGTTGATGTATGTTTCGTACAGCGCGATCCAATTTACGACGTACCGATCTGTTACGTTGGGATTACAGAAAGCTTTTGGAGGGTATGTGTTACCTGCACCTGTCGAAAGCTTTATAGCTGGTGCCAGTGCGGGAGCAGTAGCTACTACAGCAACATATCCCCTAGATCTATTACGGACACGATTTGCTGCGCAAGGCACAGAGAAGATCTATAGTTCGCTACGAGCTTCGATACGTGATATTGCAATTTATGAAGGGCCTCGAGGTTTTTTTCAAGGACTGGGTGCAGGCGTTGGTCAGATAATTCCTTACATGGGAGTTTTCTTCGCTGCTTATGAAACATTTCGACTTCCTTTGAGTGATTTACAACTTCCGTTTGGATCTGGAGATGCTACGGCTGGAATAATGGCTTCCATAATTGCAAAGACCGGCGTATTCCCGCTAGACTTAATTAGGAAACGATTGCAAGTTCAGGGCCCAACGAGAGAACGATATATTCATAGGAATATACCGGTTTACAAGGGGGTTTTCAGTACTTTGCGGAGCATTGTGAAGAGAGAGGGTAGGAGAGGCCTTTATAGAGGCCTGACCGTTAGGTATGCGTTCTTGAGTCTGCTCTAGACTGTTGCTAATTGAAAAAGCCTTCTTAAAGCAGCTCCAGCTAGTGCGATTACGATGTGGACATATGAACAGGTTCTACATATGCTTCTAGAAATGGAAGCAACTGCAAAACCCGACACGGAGTTGTGATACTTGTACAGTTTTTTAGACTTATTTCATATCGCCGATCTGGTGGATGACCTTTAGACGTTGTATTTTCGGGGTTTCCTGTGCTAAAGTGGGTCAATTCTAGAGCGGCATGACTCGGGGACAGATGCATGGAGGACACTGTATAATAGAAACATAAGACATATAATGGTCCGAAAAGTGAGGAGTGAACAATTTGAAATCCTCTGGTGTGACTTGCCATACATCTTTGACGCTACATAGTATGCCTCAGGCCACAACAATGATACTGGCGCCATTGGATTGGCTCAGTGTGCAGCAGCACGTGATGAGAATCTCACTTCGGCCTCGCGCCGAAATCCCGAATATCTCGGGCAAATGGAGCCTTCACGAGCATGGCAGTACTTGTACAAAGCAATGACAGGAGCGCCTGGTGCGTTTCCTCCCACATTACCCCCTCCTTCACTACTTTCCTATCCACTCATTACCATATCTAACTTTCTGTTGAACCAATTCAAATATGCAAATTCGTTATTGACGTTCTTTGTACGCTCTCGGTTCACCCACACAAATTCTGGATCTACAAATACAAATAGCGCAATCCTGCACAACAGCCAGAAGATATGTGTTCGAGTATTATTTATCCCCCGAGGATAGAAGACATCCTCTCTCCTCTATTAGCTTCGTTGCCAGCGGCTGCTGTCTCTCCACGGCCTCCTACTGCGATTCTGCCACTTCTGTCCCCGATCCTAAGACAGAGGGTACAGCTCCTTTCTGCTTCCGATTCAGAGCCGTGGCTGCCGCTGCTTTGCTACGATTCTTCGAATGCTACGAAATTGGAGAAGATTGTGGGACATGAACGGTTAGAACCGCATCCTATTTCGGGGGAGGTGGAAGTGGATTGGGACGAAGAGGTGGAGACAAGGTATAAGAGGATTGATGAGGAGACTTTGCAGGGCCTTGCTATTTTGCGAGATTTACAATTGAGGGTGAGATTGGTTTGGTGTGTGGGCGATGAATTGGGGGGTGGTGATGGTTGGAGAATTGGAGAAGTCAGTGTCCTTGATGAACAAGACGATGCATACTGGGGGGAAGATAGTATAGCTTCTGCGGAAGCACAGTTTACTCCTGCTGCAGCCCCCGTTCGAGTATTTAATGGCACACATGGTCTGGAAGCAAGTATTTCCTCCGGAGAGGATGAGGACGATGATTATTGGGCACAATATGATGATACACCAGCCCAAACACCTGGTCCCCAACATAGCAGTGCCCCACCAAAGCCCCAAGCTAATGGTAACGGCCACCCCCAATCCGAGGAAGATGCCTATTTCTCCCAATACTCCATCGTGCAACCCGCGATGGACAACAACGACCCAGACGACTCCGAAGCGAACGGAATCGAGACCTCACTCGGACGCGATGAAATCACCCGCGAACTACGGCAAAATCTCTATTCCAGCATGCAAGACTCACCCCAAGTCTGGAGTTCGGAAGATATTGTTACGCCTGCAAATTACGTGAATGTAGCGCAGCCGAGACCAGGGTCTAGCGCGAGTAGTAGCGGCAGTGATACGGTAGCAAAGTTGGAGAGGACTGCGGCAGTTAAGGAAATGAGAGAGATGAGTGAGGTGGCTGTGAAGCAGCATATCGGTACTAGTGTCAAGAGTTTGTATCGGCTGGCGAGAGCGGCAGGGATTGAAAGGGAGGAGTTTGAGAGGATAGTCAAGACGGAATTGGATTGTTTGGGGTTGATGGATAAGGACGATTGACAGATGGGGAAAATTTATTGTGCTTTTGCATGGCGAGGCGTTGCATCTATGAATCAGATACCTACCTGCATGGAATAGAGTATTGGCCTTTTGGGCTATACAAAGTGTTTTGGAGATATTTCAGTTGATTTCATTAAGTTATGCATAAGTTGCTGGGAGAAGGGCCGAGAGCAGAAGTTTCTGTTCATCGTGGAATGCACTATCCTACAAAGTAGCCTCCTGTGAAGGAGGTCTCATTCCCTGTTTCTGCTCAGCTTGCTAAGGAAACTATATTCTTCGATTGAAGATGCTTGGCCCCAGCAAACATAAAACTCTTGATTAGTAGTAGTAACCATACCCTTCGTTGTTACTATCACTATCTTCATCTTCCTCATGATATGGCGAGACAATATCATCGTCCCAACCATGCAGTCTTCATCTTCTCAAACCAAGCCTCAAACCTCTCCTTCATACACAGAGGCTTCTCTTTCTCCGGCGACCCTTTTGACCCTTTGCAGTTTCAGCTTCAACTACCCTATGCGATTGCTTTTTAGAAATGAAATCACACCAAGCTTGTATATACTCTGGCAACAAATCTTTGTCATCTGCTCGAACAAATGGCAATCCTAGCATTTGGTAGCCGCTTGTTCTGGTAGGGCAAGCTTCTTCCGAAGAACTCGAATCTCCTACTTTCTAGTCTCTGCAGCCTTATCGAGAACCGTGTTGTCGGAAATCCCTCAGTAGTTTGGTGCGACCCAGGAGCTGAGCGGTTTGGCTGTTTTTCGAACTATGAAATGGGTAATCCTGGGGATATGGAGCGGCCTTGCATTCCCGATCTCTATTTTCAGACTACTGAACTCGGATGCTATTGAGTTTTCGTGCACGAGCTGCCCATTATTTACAGTCGTTCGTATCTCTCGAGCCATAGATGGTAATGTAGTCAATGATATCTCGCAAGTCTCCTATGCCGAGATCACGCATCCCTCTGGTATTTCTTAGGCCTTGTAGACCAATGAAGACTAGAGGACCTGCCCAAGCGTGCCTAGAAGGATACCAGCCTCAGGGTAGCAACAAGACTCATAGATATTTACCGTTATACATACGTAGATGCATAGAATTCCAAGCCCTCCCAACGCTTCCTCAGACTCTTCAACAACAAATCCACACTCCAGTTCGTAGTTAGGTGTCTCGCATCTTCAAGGCAGAATCTCTGAATACATTAATAGATCCCGTGGTTGCGAACAGGATTGCCATCGATCCAAATAATCTCCGGGAGGCCACTGATTATCTTCTCAATTACTTCATTGAGAGGATGCCGGAGCCATTGGAGGTGAGGCCCCTTCTCATTTGGATCGAAGGCTATGCTAGGAAACTTTTCAGCCGATGGCTTAGTTTTGAAATTCTTGTAGCTGTTGCAGAGCAGTTTGTGCACGCCGTAATCGGTTCGTTGGCATTCAGGACTGCAATAGTGTGTTGCTTTGCAGAGAACACACTTTGATGGTGCGGGTGCGATGCAAACAACGCAGGGAGGCGGATTTTGTCAAGAAAGTGGAATTATCTTGATGGGCGGTGGCTTTCATGGCGTTGTTAAGGTGTAGAAAGAAGACTGAAGAGGATGTAGAAGATTGGAAAATGAAGCTCTCATGAGTATGAGATGCGAAACGTGAACAGCACGGCTTTCGCAAAGTCAATATGTGATACTGGGAAAGTATATTCTCGAAGGCGAACTGAAGCCCTTTGGGCCAATAAAAGGAGTTCCTAAGATATGTTTTCAAAGGTATATAAACGAATATATTTGTTTCTGTTGTTATCACTAAGGTGGTGATGATTCTATTGCATGCAATAATATCACGGTATTGGTAAAGTAATTTATTAAGTCTAAAGTGAGAAGAGAACTGGGAGCAGGGAACCTTTAAGTACCCAAGGGGTGCCATTCAGTAATCCTAAAAGAAGGCATAATTGAAGCTATTCCCACTTATGTCTGAGGTTGGTCGATATGACCGAAGTTGACCCATATTATACCCACAGTTTCCTACTGCTTATTTTACCTTATATTTTTCTCGGTGTTTCAAGAACCACAATACAACTCCTCGCATCTCCAGGTATAGACATTCTCACCAACAATAGCTCCCACATTGTGAAGAGGGAAAACTTAATACGCAATCTACTTACTCGTGTTTCTCTACGCTACTTAGTGTTTAAATTCTCCTATAAAGTTTTATCGTTGCCAATAGAAGAAGGCAACTATTTCATGTATGTAATGAGATCCACAAGGGGCGGGGATTTTATTGTGGTTCTGTAGAAAGTCGAATTTGAGGAATGGTAACTACTTTAATTGGTATATTGGTTAGGAGATTTTGAAATAATGCTAGTGGGATTGCTGGAAGCTAGGTAGTTTATAGACCATCGGCATTTTTGCTGAAGCGGGGGTGGTTTGTTAATCATGTGTTCATTTATGGTATCTTATAAATATATCTCTATTTTCCACCAATGGCCTTTCATCTTATCTGAGCCTTTCCTCTGAACTACTACTCTGTTCCTCTTCGACCTCTCCTATATTTTCTTCTTTTCCCAACGTCTCGTCAATCCACGGCTCAATTTCCTCACAACCGCTAGGGACTCTCACTTTATCCCTCACGTCACAAGTTTTCCACAATACTTCTTTAACCTCACTTCCAACTTTCTCAATACTATCCATTGCCCAAATAACATCAAGATGCTCATATTCCTCAATTACCTTACTATGCACCACTTTGACATATGGTTCTCGACCGCGCTTAAACCTCCTCATTAGCTTTCTGCCATCCACCAGTTCGTCGTTTCCAGCAACCCATAAAGCAAATGGCGGGACCTGGGAATTATACCATGCCGTACTGCCTTTCAATTTCTTCTCATGTTTAGGTTTCGGCACATCATCCTTACGTCGAGATTTCTGTTCACAAGTGGAGCCTCGTCGAGAATTTGAGGGTCTGGGTGACGCTTGATTATAGTAATCTTCCATTGCATCTTCTTCATCCTCAGCGTGGCCTTCTTCCCTCGTGGCAAGAATACAACGCTGTTTCGCGAAACACTCACGTCCTAACCACCAACGCATGCTTTCTGCGCTGACGTAGACAGGCGCGAATTGGAACATTCGATCTCGAAGTCCTCGATCCCATCTTGCGTCAGACCAGTTGAATAAGAAGGAGAAGACGCGGTAACCCATGGCGCCATAGAGTCGACCCGGGAGAACGGAATGCATTGTCATCATGAAGGGGATGAAGGCGTGGATTCCGAATATTATACGGAACAATGCGGGTGAGATGATTCGCATGAATTTAAAATAGGCTTTTCCTATCAGTGGGCCAGCATAAGCTGCTGGGGCAAGAGCGCAAAAAACTGTAAGCTTTTCTCCTAAGTCGGGACGTTGTTCTTTTGCGAGTGCAACGAACGTTTGGGTTGTTCCTTGAGAATGGGCTATAAGCCCTAATCTTTCGAAACTAGTTTCTGATAGGACCCGAGAGATTAGAGCAGGAAGGTCCATCACTCCCATTTGTCGGATGTTCCAGGCCCACATACGAGGGTCGCTGTAGCTAAGAAGAGTGTGTTCTGGTTTGAAACCACATCGATTATTTCCTAACCAGACATCGTATCCGGACTTGCAGAGATAGAACGCCAAGGATGCATCGTCATTTGAGCAATATGCTCCAGAAGATTGAAGCAGTCCATGGATCATCAGAATAGGGAATTTCGGTTTTTGCCCATCAATAGCCGGCCGACTTCGATCTGCTCCTGTGAATAAATTAGGTCCTCTGGCAGCCCTTTCCTCATCAGTCAATGGCGTGAATTCGAGTGGATTGTAAACATGCCAAAGAGTGATGATGAAGCCATCTTCTGTCTGAACCTTAAACTCTTCAATATCAAGTCCAACTCTTCTCGCATAATATCCGGCGTCACATACGAGTGGATCCGGTCCTCCCTCGCTAGGAACATATTCACTTCCTGCCTCACTCTCTTTATCATCCGTCTGTGACATCCTCCTCCAATTCTGCCTTTTCCACGACCTCTGTTCGTTCTTCCTTGATTGCTTTAATTTCTTCTCTTCTTCAAAAAAGGGACGCCTCTCATCCGGGTCTCGAAATGTAAGACGAAGCCATATGTGATTAAACATTAAAGGTATACTCGTAAATGTCGAACCTAAGACAATTATACCAAGAAATGCTAAAGATAAGAAGAAAGACGATACGCGAAAGATCACGCATTGTAGATCTCGTGTGAGTGATGAAGGTCCATAGAGAGGTAATGGTGGGAAGAGAGGGTTCGTTCGCGCTGGTGGCATTGCTCTACGAAGAGAAGGCTCCGCTGGTCTAGCCCCATCCTGGGAATTTGCCTGTATTTGATCCAACCTCTCCAATTCAATGGCTGCTTCAGTTTCGACCGAAGGGCTTGATTTCCCTTCAATATCGGCCTTCAAGGAATTGAGTTTCGATGCTTCTGTCAATGGTACACCGGGCAACCTTCCACCGCCCGCTGTAACGATAACTGGATCCTGAGGTGTTATGTATTGTGCCTCTACAGCAGTGCCTCCCCCTACATCCTCTCTGGAAAGATCTTGCGATAGCTTTTCTGCCTGTCGCGCATATGCTATAGCCGTTATAGGCGAGACTGTCGTCGAAGAGGCATTCGAGACCGTTGAGATTGTGCTCTGGGACCGCGCATTGATATCGCCCATGTTGTGGTTGTCGGTATTTCGAGTCGAGTTGAGCGGTTATCGTATCCAAAAAGTTGGCAATCCAAACATTGTATACAATATACGTGTACTGGCACAGGGAGGAAGGAATTCAAAACAAGTGAATAATAGGAAAGGCATAAATCTTTGTACAGAAAGGAGGAGGTGGTTATCCAAGATATATACAAGAGATGCTTGTTGGTTGGCAATGATGTAGGCGGGGGGGGTCGTCCAAGTATTCTGATATCGTATCGCGGCCGTAAGTGGCGCCAAAGTAGACCTGAGCGTTGGAATACGGGGAATAATGATTGGGTGGGACGATCCCTTGAAAACATCAAGATTGGCTATTATTATTGGTGTTTATAGTTTGTTCGCCAACCCGGTTCTCAGATTACTTGTTCCAATAGAAAATTGCATGTGAACGTCATTTTACGGGGTAGCACGTGACCATACACGCTGGTAAAATTTTGGCTTTGAATGCAATTTCAATGTGGTGAATTTGGGGATAGGCGCGGATTGCACGGCGGGGGATAGAAAGATATAATAATGTCTACTCTATTCCCTGATTTTACATTCCAAGAAGACTTCCCACGTTGACGTTGCTTTACGTGGATCTAACCCGTTTTGGTACACCCTCTCCGCAAAGCCGAGGCCGGTTCTGTATGGGCCAAGGTGGTGAGATACACATGAATTGTTGTAACTCCCATTGCATTTCATCTCACTTTTGTATATAACATAACCCCTCCCCCCAACCACCATCTGTATATCGTCCTTGATCCTACTTAAACTCAACAAAATCTTAGGAATGGACAAGAAACTATAGCTTCAAAACGCGTCGGCGAAGCTCTACCCCCTTCAGGTACGAGAGAACATGGCTATGCCGGAGGGGACAACGATACCGCACCATAGAAAGCGTAGGAGAAGGCGCCAGGACAAATCTTCTATATCCGCAAGATTGGTTTTAGATGACCATGTGAGAGGAGATGTTGGCATTCTTTCTGAGGATTTATTTGCAGATCTATTTCCTGCCTTACACCAGGGTTTGATAAACTGAACCTATTGCTAGAGTATGGCTAACGAACGTGTGCCCCAGACTTAGAAAACGACAGTAAATGTTCATCCCCCTCTGATGTTCATATTGCAATATCTCCATGGGGACCCTCGAAGTCAATCGAAGATGTGACTTGGACCATCGTTCCTGTTCGGCCTTCTAGTGCTCTTGCACATTCGACAATACAATTCTCTCCAACTGCCCTCGTTCTTCAAAGCTTCGCAGAGACACTACAAAAAGTAGCACCTTCAAAATTATCTAGCCATGGTCGAAGTGGAATTGATATAAAAGTTCTGGATGTGATACCCTTACCGCTGAACTCTATTTTTGTGACAATTGAAGGAGACTTAGCACGGAGGTTGGAGAATGGCGAAGGCACTTTTCATGGAGAGCACCCAAAAATGAATGGTTACAAGAAGGAGAAGGCTGCTTCAAAGTCGGAGGACCAAATATCGACTGCTATTCGTGAATCTTTAACCTCACTCAAAGTAATTCATACCGGCGACTTGTTCTCTCTACCCCTGCCACCACATCCAATTACTCATGTCCCTCCCCCGCCTGCTAAAATTACCTTGTGCGAACCTGTCGGCCAAGGGATTTTATCTCCATCTACTAAAGTTATCATTACTCACACTGGACATCAGGCAAAAAATGCCCGCAAACCATCACTCGCTATTAACCGTACTTCCAATGGAATTGATGAGGAAGACGAGGATACTTCTAATGATCAATTTTATTCAGCAGCTGAGGATCGTTATAAGACTGATACTACAGTGGAAGATGAATCTGCTGATACTGAGACCGAACTTTCGGAGCTGGAGGATGATAATGATAATCTTTCTGATGATTCAATGGACGACATGATATCATTGCAGACTCCAATGCTTCCAGCTCACAATGCAAGCGGTATCTCTACTATCCAGCCAGGAACTCCCCAAACAATTGGTAGAGGGAGGACAACCAATGGAATTAATACACCAGGCTCTGTGTTTTCAAATTTCACAGCAACTACAGCACGTGCTGGCGGCCAACGTGGTCGTCTTTTTAAGGCACAGGGCCTGATAAAACCCCTATCCGACGAAGTGCTACATCCAAAACCTAGTAGTGAGGATGATGAAGAGGCCCGCATCTTTGTAGATATCAACTCTCTAACCAAAATCGGCTGCTTCTCGGGAGATTGGGTGCGGCTCGAAGCCGCGGCTGAACCACCAGCCCATGGTATAGGATTATGGGGTTTGGGAAGTTTCTCCCAAGTTGAAGAAGAGTCTGTGTGGCGACCTGTTAAAGTTTTCGGCCTGCCCGAGAGCTATTCTCACCGTCCTGTAACGAAGCTTCCCAGCCGCAAAACTGAAGGTAGGAGAATGTCATTTTTTGAATCTCAGGTCCAGAAACCCTCAAGCCCAACTGCATATCTATCGCCAATACTGTTGGCAAATCTTGAGAATACTCCTTACTGTCGTCTTTCTCCCCTGAAGGGACCACCCCAACCCATGGCATTATCTCAACCGAAAGTCACCAGCTCATCCCATCCACCTTTCGCTCGAGAACTTACGCTTCTAAAAATATCCACTCCACTTTCCTTGGAACGCACATTACAAAATGCGCTCTTCGCAGGACTGAAAGAGCACTTTGCGAATCGGACTAGGATTGTCCAAAAGGGTGATCTTGTGTGCATTCCAATTGATATAGATCTTGGACAAACTTTATATCAGCCAGTGGCCAGCGATGATTCTGACATAGATGATTTACTCACAAACAATGCACGCGTTGGAAGCAATCCCATGGACCCTGCCAAACCCACAGGTGCTGGTTGGTTTAAAGTAGAATATGTTGGCATCTCAAAAGACACTACTGATTCTGTTGATGAGAGTAATATTTGGGGCGGGGTTGCATCAATTGATGCAACCTCAACCCGCATGATTCAATCCGGGGGAGAGAGTAGTCGAATACCTTCGTCGACTGATAGCTTATGGGAGTACTATCTGGGATTGAAATCGACGCCCAAATCCGAATTGGAATCTACTTTAATAGCACAACCTCAAAGACCTTATGTTACTGCGCTACAGCGCCGGCTTCGAGAACTTATTGCAGCTGCGACAAGTTCTAGAGCAATCCATCTTCAGTTGCAGCCTATCGCGATCCTTTTAGTTTCTACACAAAGAAACATAGGAAAATCTACAATAGCGCGAAAATCTTGTGCTGATATCGGGCTTCACACTTTCACGATTGATACTTATGATATTCTTAGCGATGGTGGAGCTGGGAGCGATGTAAACACTGCCGGATTCTTAAAGTCTCGTGCCGAACGAGCAATGAGTTGCGGTCCCAAGTTTTGTGCTCTTCTTATTCGCCATATTGAGGCTTTGACTGCTGATCGGATGGTTACTACTCTGCGGGACATCCTTGAAGAGACACGAGTGTTAATTGCAACTACTACAGAAGTCGATAAAATTCCGGATGGCGTCCGGGGTTTATTCACCCATGAAATTGAGATGAATGCTCCTGACGAATGGGAGCGAGAGGTTATCCTCAGAGGCATAATCGAAGACCAATCTGTAGCACTTGCTCTAGATGTTGATCTTAGTGCGGTGGCTGTTAAGACGGCTGCCCTCGTTGCTGGCGATCTTGTTGATGTCGTGGACCGCGCCTTAGTGGCTCGGAACTGCCGATTAGAAGAGCTGGCCCAATCGTCTACAACACCTGAAAATAATATAACAGTTCGGGATATTCTGGTAGCTGGTGGACCAGCCGGCCGTTGTCTTACAAAAGGGGATTTTGATTTGGCTATAGATGCGGCTCGAAAGAACTTTGCGGACGCTATAGGAGCACCAAAAATACCGAATGTCAGCTGGGACGATGTCGGTGGTCTTACAAACGTCAAAGATGCTGTTATGGAAACCATTCAACTACCTCTCGAACGACCCGAACTATTTGCCAAAGGTATGAAGAAACGCTCCGGTATTCTCTTTTATGGACCACCAGGAACTGGAAAAACACTACTTGCAAAAGCCATCGCTACAGAATTCAGTCTTAACTTCTTCAGTGTGAAAGGACCTGAATTACTGAATATGTACATTGGAGAATCTGAAGCCAATGTAAGACGAGTATTCCAACGAGCCAGAGATGCTAGACCTTGCGTTGTATTCTTCGATGAGTTAGATTCCGTCGCACCTAAACGGGGAAACCAAGGTGACAGTGGTGGTGTAATGGATCGAATTGTCTCCCAACTTCTTGCTGAATTAGACGGAATGTCAGATGGAGAAGATGGTGCTGGAGGAGTTTTCGTAATTGGTGCTACAAATCGTCCCGACTTACTTGATGCTGCTTTATTACGTCCTGGAAGATTCGATAAGATGCTTTATTTGGGTGTTTCTGACACGCATGAGAAGCAATTGACCATTATGGAAGCTCTGACTAGGAAGTAAGTTTTTCCCATGATATAATGCAAGATAGGACGAAAGAACTAACATAACTAGATTCACACTCCCCCCCTCCCTTTCTCTCCAGCGCATCGCCTCCCAACTCCCATTCACGTATACAGGAGCGGATTTTTACGCGCTGTGTTCTGATGCCATGCTTAAAGCCGTCACCCGACAAGCCTCGCTCGTAGACTCCAAACTACATACTCTCAACATAGACCCTTCACGCAGACACAAATCTCCCATCTCCACAGCCTATTTCTTCGACCATTATGCAACGGATGAAGATATTGCGGTGATGGTCACGGAGGAGGATTTCCTAAAAGCAAAGAAAGAGTTGATTCCGAGCGTTAGTGTGAAAGAGCTGGAGCATTATAAAAGGGTGAGGGAGATGTTTGAGAATGTTGATAAAGGAAAGGATGATAAAGAGAAAGGGATCGGTATGGATATCGGCATGGATATAGAGAGCGAGAGTGCAGAGAAACGACGAAATGCGAAAGGGAAAGGGAAGATGATCGAAAGGAAGGGCAAGGGCAGAAGTATCGGTTCTTGGGATGAAGATGAAGACGCAGATTTCTACGATGATAAGACGCCGACGGCTGGCTCTAATGGAAACGTGTTTAGGGATAAGGGGAAGGGGAAGGCCGTAGATCAGAATCTGAATTCGAATCCAAATATGGGCTTTGAAGATCCGAGTGTGGATGATGATGAAGGGCTGTATTGAATAGCTTGGTGTATGTATATATATACAGGTGGGGTTGTGGTCAAAAGTATCTTCCATCAAATTATAATATTCCAAATCGTATTATACGCAAGACAAGAATTGAGTGAAATTCGTTCTCTTTATAAGACCATGCATATTACAAATAGCATCTAAAAACTCCTAAACCCCTTAACCCAATAACAATAAAATATATATCTATTAGCCC